>OU015763.1:3441262-3468610 GCA_907173295.1 Fagus sylvatica | reverse complement strand
AAGTAGATTCTGATTTCTGCTGGACATATATATATAAAATATGTGGCATGCTTTCATAATAACGCGTATGTAAGTGTTAAATTAAGCTTGTCTTGCTTTTAATAGTGTAATACAAGCACAAAAACACGAATTTGCAAGGAAGAAGCACACAAAAGTAACTTTGTTCTTTTGTTGGTTTCAGCATAAAAAAATTTCTTGTTATGTCAGTGGATTGAATTCCAACAGGGGGTCTATTTTTCCATAGGTCAGTTTGTTTGCCGAATTTGGCTTGGAAGGAAAGCGTTCTCCTAGTGATTAAGGATTTTTTTAATTATTTTTCTTTGACACCTCGACTCTGTGAACAAGTTTTGAAAACACAAAAATGAGAACAATAACCGAACGCTCTATATTTATAGAAACACAACTAGCTCTTTGTTTTTATGGTAAGCACTGATTATTGTATTTGTGAGAGATATCTCTTTAATTGTTTTGGGGTTTGGGGTTTGTGAGAGTGTTTTTATATTATTATTGTATAATCTCCATACTTTCTAAGTGAAATTTTCTCTTCATCACTGTCCGTGGATATGTAGGCCTAAGGTTGAAATACATAAATCCTTAGTTTGCTTATCTTGTGTATGATTGTGTCTCTTTTCTTTTTAGTTTTTTCTTGTTCCTATTGTTTGTTTATAATATATTTCACAAGTCCATAATAGTGTTCACAACCAATTGGGAGTGTTATTCAAAAACCTTTTGGTGCAACAAACTAGTATCTTCTATTACATCTCTAGAAGATGTTCTATGCATTTTCCAATACTTAGATGTAACTAAAATAACATTTTCTACATTAAAGTAATCACTGTTTCCCTTTTGTTTTAGTGAGGTTGCAGTATAACTAGAAAATTGAGTGTGAGCGAGAGAACTATTTTTTAGAAATTTCCACCGCCTTTAAGCTAGCCAGTCATTTCAATTTTCAACTCTGATTTTGACTAAATTTTAGTATGTTGCTCCTAACAAAAAAGTGATTTGAATTGACTGGTATTAGTGTATATTTGGATCAACTTTTTTCCATTAATTAGTTTATTCAACTTAGTTGATTTATTACATGAAAATAAATATTTATTTAAAAAAAGTGATTCTTTAAAAAGATTCACATTCCTTTTAAAGATGAAAATAAACTGAAGAAGAAAGTTAACATATATCCAGCTTATTGTTTAGTATTGATATAATCTAGATAATGCTTAGCAAAACATAGCATTCTCTATGAGTTTGAACCAAACATTACAGGGTTAAAATATAATATGTGAAATCAACCTTTTTTGTTCCAGCAAGATGGTTGTATTCTTACATGCAACAATTGTTGTCTTAATTACACACTACACACACCACATACCTAGGAGTAAACATCAATATCTACAAATTATGGATCCATGACTTTAGCATGAAGTGAAAAAGTGGTGTAAATTGGTACAAGACAATCATTAACTATATATATATATTCAACCCCCAAAAAAAAAAAAAGAAAATAGAAGAACAGAACAGACTCCACAACACCACACCTAAAAGATCCATTCTGTTCACTTATGGACTCGGAGCATAGGACAATGTTCACCAGGGCTGGGGATGTAGGTGCAACCATCTGGGGTAGAAGGTGGCACTGTTGATCTTTTTTGTGAAGATGACACCTTGTTTGTAGTTGCACCAAATGTTGAATTCATATGAACCAAAACCCTCGTAGCCTCAAGAGGTTTGATTGTAAAAATCAACAAGGCAAGGACCACCACTTTTGCAAAGTTGGAGAACATTTTCTTTAGTGTATCGAGGGTCAGGGAGATCTAGTTGAGGTTAAAGGCTTTATTTATAAAGGGTTTCAACTGAATTGACAAGGACCACTCTGGTGCTAAACAATTTCTTCGTAGTTGCCAAATACTTTTCCCGGATGTGCGCAAAGAGTATAGTGTTAGCTTGACGTGCAGAGTTTGCTTAGTCTTAATAAATATTACCATATCTTTTTATTTATTTATTTATAATTCGATAGTTGGGAAAATGGGAATTTGCACCCTCTTTAGAAATACTCATTCCATTTGTCTTTCTTAGATTTTATTTCACACGATGTACAATCTCGTCATTTAAAATTTTAAATGACGTGCAATCTGTATATTGTTAGATCTGAGATATTTAATCTAGACCATTGGAGATTTTCCATTTCATTTCAAATGAACGGATCCTTGTTCGAAAAGGTATTGGTTAAATTATAAAGCTTTGGTATTATTTTTAATTAATTTATAAATCACCTTGTGACTTAGTGGTGTTATTCATAAGAAGAACATGGGTTCAAATCCGCTCACCCCACTTATTCTTAAAAAAATAATATTACTTTTGTTTTTATCTTTTTGCACTCAAGATAAGGCTTGCATGGGTCTATTTGCAGCTGTTTTGTTGTAGAATTTTCCAGTAGTAAGCAAGAATATTCTGGGTTATGCAATTTTCCAAGTGAGCAAGTTAGTGACCATACACTTTTTTATTTTATTTTCATGGGCGTGGGCTAGAACATTAGCCTTTATTTGCAGCTGTTTTGTTGTAGATTTTTCCAATTTAACCAACAACAAAAAAAAATCACTAATATGTGTATGAGTTTCACACTCAATTAAATCACTCAATACATGTTTGGACAAACCAGAAAATCTACTATGAACTTCTTCTTCTGCTTCTTTTTTCTGATTAATCCTATTTTTCTTTTTTCTTTTTATGATCGTGGAATCTCATCAAGACAAAATCTTTTGGATCCACCCTTGGAGAGCAAACTCCAAATACACGATTTGTCTGCAAGAACCGTGTATCAAGTAAGGTAAGTGAGGATTTAAATCGGTGTCCTCTAAAGAACAAACTCAAGGCCTAACCAATTGAACTATTCCTTGCGGACTTTTGAACAAATCTACTTTGAACTCTTTAGCATATACGTGCACATAAATCATCTTATGGTTTTGTGGTGTTGTTCATAGGGAGAACGTGGATTCAAATCCGCCAACCCACTTATTGTAAGGAAAAAAAAAATTCATTGCAGTTTTTATTACACTCCTTCATAGGCTTGCATTGTTCTATTTGCAGTTGTTTTGTTGTAGAATTTTCCAATATTCAGCAAGAATATTCTGGGTTATAGAATTTTCCAAGTGAGCAAGTGAGTAGTGGCCAATGAACTTTTTATTTTATTTTAATGGGCGTGAGCAAGAACATCAGCCTCATTTTGCAGCTGTTTTTGTCGTGGTTTTTTCCAAAATCACTAATGTGTATGAGTTTCACACTCAATTAAACCACTCAGAAATTCTACTTTGAACTTTTTGTTTTCTTTTTTATTCTAGGTAAATCTACTATGAACTCCTTTGCGCATATAGGTGCGCATGAACCTTGTTAATTAATTTAATAAGTCTTATGGACTAAAACTAACAGCACATCCATACACTTAGGAAAAGAAAGAAAAAGAAAGTAGCATATCCATACACATCTTTATTTTTTAATTAACATAATGTACATATTTCAAATAAGAAAAATACATTGTAGTGTGAATGTGAGTGTGTGACAATAATTTGACATTATATGATGTAATACATGTTGTGGTGTAAGGTTGGGATGAAAAGGGTGATGGGCAAGGTGATCGAAAGGCTGATAATTAGAGTGTGGGTGAAGTTTGTCAGTGGCACAATTAGAAATTATCACATTATAGCTAAGGACCCAAACGGAACCTTTTCAATTTTAAAATGATAAAAGCATAAACCTAACGTATCAAACACAAAATATGGACAACTTTATAAAATTAGGGTACATATTTAATTATTAAAACCTTTGCACATAATCAGGGGCGGATCTACCATAGGGCGTGCCCACCCTCAAATATTTTTTTAAAAAAATATTAGATATAAAATATAATAAATAATTGGATTTTATAAAGTATCACCCTCAAATTTTTGAATAATTTACAATACCATACTTTTTTGTGCATGTAGTACTTTCAATAGATAAAATGTCACATTGATGGTGTTAGTATCACACATGATGGTAATTACCTCACATATGTTGGTATCTATGATCACATTACTTGATACCCTAAATTTTTATTTATCTATTTAAATTTAATATATATAAAATTGGAAAGTACTAATATCATATTGGATAGCACTACCATCACATATGATGGCAATTACATCATATTTGATAAAAACAATTGAGTGGGTACCAAACTCACAAAAAGAGTGAGTATTGTAGAATGACTAATTTTTTTGTTAAATTTTTTCTAGGTATATATATATATAACTTACTATCAAACTTACCAGTTGCGACTGCCATTGTAGAAATATCATTTTCAGTTATGAAGATTGTGAATAATCGATTGTGTACTCGAATGAGTTATAATTGATTGTATACATAGGAAAGACATTTCTCGTAGTATTAATAATAAAGTTATAATGTAACGGTTTCAAAATATGAAACACACGTCAAAATCAATTATAAAATATTATAACGAGTTTCTTGTTTGTTACTTTTTGGTTATATAAATAATGTATATCGGGTTATAAGCATTTTTTGTATTATGTCTATTAAACTTTAGAATTAAAGAGGTGCACACCCTAGATTAAATTCTTAGATCCGTCCCTGCACATAATCCAAGAAAATAAAGGGATGTTTCTCAAGGAGGGCAGTGGATCAAAATGGGGATGTTTCATTTGTCATATTAATTTTGTTTTTTTAACTTTAAGTGGTTTTAATATTGTTTTTATTTATAATAATTCATGAATTGTTTATTATTTTTCACTTTTAATTTGTCAAAATCCTTAACTTCAACAAATATTTCCAAAACATACTAAAAAACATATAATTCTGTAACTTGTTTTATTTCTTTCTCGAAGTTCACATAATTATTTTTACTAATTTTATCTTTTTCTTAACTTAATTTCAAATTCAATTCAATTTTGTACTAATTTTCAATCTTTTGTCCAACTACTATTTGGGGTCTAAAAAAAGAAGAATAAGAAAAAAATAAATGAAGTGAAAACAAATAGCATGTACTGGGCTGAGGGGCTGCACCATGAGACAATGGCAGTTACAACAGTGGAGACCACGCAGAACAGCAGTGATCTTGATTCTTGATGTCCAGAGTAAAAAAAAAAAACAAGCACAGCTGCTTGATGTGCAAAAGTTCAAATTTCAAATAGGAAATGAACTTTATAAAGAAATATATATATATATATATATATATATCTGATGAGGGCAGGAAAAGAAAGATTTATCAATCATACTTTCGTGAGAACATCCTCATTAATCATCATAGACAAGGGACTACATATATATTATATCATTGTACTCATGATTGGTATTTAATAAACACAAAAACACTTGGTGTTTGTTTTAGTTTAAAATGGTAGTTTATGTAAGTTTTTTTATTTTTTATTTTTTTAAGTTTTACCTTTTTTAAGATATAGTTATATTTGTATACAATTGATTTTTTAAACAAAATGAACCAATGAAAAATTGAGTTAAGAGCAGAGATGTCTAATTTCATTTTAAATTTCTAATTTAGGAATATATTTATTCATATAGTATCCCTCAAACTCACATATATTACATCAAAATTCAAAAGGTTAAACAATTACTATTAAAACAGAAAAATTTTCAAATTTATTAACCTAATTTTAATCAAATTAAAACAAAATTACCTTATAATGGGGCTTAATTGATAAGTTCTAGATTTAAATCTGGGCCAAAAATGATTAAGAAATTACTCTCTCTGTTTTTGGGGAGAGGGGGTGCTAATTTTCCTCTTATGCAAGAATGCCCTCAATCAAAATCCTATGTAACATAAACAAGAAACTAAAATCCCTTTACAATAGAAATTGTGATAGCTAAACTAACATACATGCATAGTTGCAATCTAAAACAGAATATTCATCACCAAAAAGAAAAGGAAAGTAAATTAATCTCATCTTTTTTTTATATAATATATGGAAAAAGAGATTAATGAACAAAAAAGCATGCAAAAATTTACTTTTACCACAATCAAAATCCAAAAAGGGAAACCAAAGTAAAAGCACCTGTTAGAATATAAGTCCAATGGGTCTTAGGCCCATTACATTGTCTTGTATAGCACTCTTCTTACTTGTGCATTACTCTTACTCTGCCTATATAAAGACTCTCTTGTACTACATTTGACATATAATACAATACACTTTCAGTATTTTAACATGGTATCAGAGCTAAGGCTCTAATATTGTGCAGTTCTAATCCTTCCAGGCGTTCTTCCGCTGCCTCAGCTATCTCCGGCACTCTCCCGCACTGCCGTCTGCCAAGCCCTTCTTCACGCACCGACGTCAGCGCCTTACGCCCTTCATCTGCCACGTCAGCCCTAGTGACGTCAGGCCACGTCAGCCCTAGTGACCAGTGTTGACCGGACCATTGACTGTTGACTTTGACCGTTGACCAGCGTTGACCGTTGACCAGCGTTGACTTTGACCGTTGACCAGCAACGTTGACTTTTTCCAGAGTTGACTTTTTGCAACCCAGGTGCTCCCTACCCAGTTTTTCGTGCTGATTTCATTTTTGTGGTCTGTTTTTGCAGTTGAGATTTCATTATGACTCAAAGTGAAATTTCTAAGCCTATTCATAGGCGATCCAATCAGAAGAATTATCATCTTATTTGTGCCTTTTGCAAGCATCGCGGTCACACTATTGATCGATGTAACATGCGTGCCGGCATTCTTCAGCGCTCTGCAGCCTTGACTGCCTCTGAGTCTGTACCATCATCCGATGCTGTATCTTTTGATCCTGTCTCATTGACTACACCTATTTACAGCATAGCAGATCTACAAGCCCTCTTCAGTCAGGTTCAAGCTTTGTCTTCCAGTGCATCCAATTCTGCTCTTTCTGTGACACCAGGTATCTCTTCTGAATGGTTCTTAGATTCTGCCTGCTGCAATCACATGACGGACAATCCTCATGCCTCACCAAGTTTCCAAACACTCCTCCTTAGCTCCTTACCCTATCATTTACCACTGCTGATAGCTCACATATGTCTGTTAGTCACATAGGCACTATATCTTCTCCTGATTTGACTATCTCTGATACATATCTTGTTCCAAAGTTGTCATCCTCAATCTTCTTTCTGTTGGTCAACTTTGTGAACTTGGCCTTGATCTCCATTTTTCTAATCATGGTGTTGATGTGCAGGATCCGGACTGACGGGCAAGCTGCTTGGGACAGGCCGTAAGACTGGACGTTTGTTTGAGCTATGCAACTTACAGATTCCCTCACATATGGTCTCTTCCTCTGTTATTGCTGCCACAACCACCTTATCTCCAGACTTATGGCATTCTCGTCTTGGTCATGTTTCCTCTTTATCTCGTCTTCAATTACCTTAGCTTCTCAAGGTCACTTAGGGTCTGTTAATTTTAATAAATTTGATTGTATGTCTTGTCAATTTGGCAAACAAACAAAATTACCATTTAATAACAGTGACTCTTTTTCTTCTGCCCCTTTTGACCTTGTTCATTCTGATGTTTGGGGTCCTGCTCCATTTACCACAGTGAGGGGGGATCTCGCTATTTTGTGATATTTGTTGATGATTATTCTAGATTCACTTGGATTTACTTGTAATAAAACATCGTTCTGACCTTGTTTCTATTTTTCAAACTTTCCACAAAATGATCCAAACACAATTTTCTCGCACAATTAAGGTTTTTCGGTCAGATAATGCCCAAGAATATCATGATAAATCTTTCCTCTCCATTTTGGATTCTAATGGCACCCTTCCCCACTATTCATGTCCCTATACCTCTCAACAAAATGGTCGTGCCGAACGCAAACTTCGTCACATTCTTGATACTGTTAGGGCCCTCCTCATATCTGCCTCTATCCCTGAGCGTCATTTTGGGGTGAAGCGGCTCTCACTGCCGTTTACACCATCAATCGCATTCCCTCACCTACTACTCACAAGAAATCTCCCTATTGAACGTTACTTTATGACAAACTCCCAGACTATTCCTCTCTTCGAGTATTCGGTTGTGTTTGTTTTGTCTCTCTTCCTTCCCATGAACGAAACAAACTTGAACCAAGGTCTCGGCTGTGTTGTTTTCTTGGCTATGGTATCTCTGAAGAAAAGGGTTTTCGTTGCTATGATCCCATATCGCCAAGCGTCTTCGTATCTCCCGTCATGTTGAATTTTGGGAACATCAGACTTTTTCTAGTCGTCAACATTACCTTCCCTTTATCTCTTCCTCCATGACTCCCATTTTCACTGATCCTTCCATTGACCTTTACCCTGAGATTCCTTCCCCTTCTGTGAGGGACTCTAATCCCATCTCCGACGAGCTCTTCAGATGTCCCATCTTTGGTTTTGTCTCCAGCTGCTGGCTCGCCTGACCTTCGGATCCTGCATCATCAGCACCCTGCTGCGAGTCTGTCCCACAGATAGCCTACGTCGTTCCACTCGGGTAAGGGCTCCTCCTTCTCATCTTTCTGATTATCATTGTTATTTTGCCTTTGCTACCCTCCATGAACCTCATACATATCGTGAGGCTAGCACTAATCCTTTTGGCAGCAAGCTATGAAAGAAGAACTTGATGCACTTCACAAGACTCAGGTACTTGGGACATGACCACTTTGCCTCCTGGCAAGTCTGCAGTTGGTTGTAAATGGGTCTATAAGATCAAGACTCGGGCTGATGGATCCGTGGAACGTTACAAGGCTCGCTTGGTTGCTAGGGGATTCACTCAGGAATATGGCATTGATTATGAGGAGACTTTTGCTCCTGTTGCTCGTCTTACCTCTGTTCGATCTTTACTTGCTGTTGCTGCTGTCCCGTCATTGGCCTCTGTTTCAGATGGATGTGAAGAAATGCCTTCCTCAATGGTGATCTAACTTGAGGAAGTCTACATGCAGCTCACCTCCTGGTTTCTCCCAACCTCCAGGCTTTTCTCAGAATCAAGTGTTGTCGCCTTACGTCCGTGCTCTCTATGGTCTTAAGCAAGCTCCTCGAGGCTTGGTTTGCTAAGTTCAGCTCCACCATGGTTGCTCAGCATGGTTTTTCACCCCTAGTTCATATGATTCAGCTCTCTTCATTCCGTCGCTCACATCTACTGGTATCACTCTCATCTCTTCTTGTATGTTGATGACATGATTATTACAGGTGATGACACTGCAGGGCATCCAGTGATCTTACAGAAGCTTCCTTAGTCAACAGTTTGAGATGAAAGATCTTGGGTCACTCTTAGCTACTTTCTCGGTCTTGAAGGTCTCTTCCTCCTCTGATGGTTACTATCTCTCTCAAGCCAAGTATGCATTCTGATCTTCTCTCTAAGAGCCGGTCTCACTGATAGCAAGACTAGTCTGACCACTCCCATTAGAGCTTAATGTCAATCGCTCAATACTACATGATGGTGAGCCTCTCTCTGATGCTACCCTTTATACCGACAGTTGGTGGGCAGTCTCATCTATCTTACTGTCACCCGTCCGGACATTGCCTTATGCTGTTCATCATTGGTTAGTCAGTTCATGTCTGCTCCGCGCTCCACTCCATTATGCTGCAGTTCTTCGGATTCTTGAGGTATTTGAAAGGGGACACTTGTTTCATGGTCTTCACTTCTCGGCACAGTCGTTCTCTTGAGTCTGCGCGCCTATGCTGATGCAGACTGGGCAGGGGATCCCACTGATCGTCGTTCTACTACAGGGTTACTGTTTTCTTACTTGGTGACTTCCTCTCTTATCTCTTGGCGTAGCAAGAAACAGTCTGTTGTTGCTCGTTCCAGTACTGAAGCTGAGTATCCGTGCTCTCGCCGATGCCACCTCGGAACTCCTTTGGCTTACGTTGGCTCCTCCAGGACTTAGACATTGATTGTTCCAGACTGCAGTACTCCTATCCATTGTGACAATCGTAGTGCCATCCAAATTGCCCACAATGACGTCTTCCATGAGCGTACCAAGCATATTGAGATCGACTGTCACTTTGTTCGTCATCACTTACTACAGGGTACTTTGCAGCTCCGTTCAGTGTCTCCTCTCAGGACCAGTTAGCTGACATCTTCACCAAACCTATGCCTCCAGGCCGTTTACCGTGATCTTATTTCCAAACTCAAGTTGGTGTCTTCGTCACCCAACATGAGTTTGAGGGGGGATGTTAGAATATAAGTCCAATGTAGGTCTTACTGGCCCTTAGGCCCATTGTCTTGTACTGCACATCTTGTACTTGTGCATTACTCTTACTCTGCCTATATAAAGGCTCTCTTGTACTCATTTATTGTTAATACAATATACAGACTTTTTGTCTTTCAGCTCTGTTTTCTCTCTCTCTTCTTATTCTCAACAAAAAGCATCTGAAAATCTTCTTGTCCCACTCATTGTGTCCCCAACTTCATCATCATCAATAGGAGATGTTAATGTCACAGACTGGTCATGGATCCTACAATACCTCTCAGAAACTGATGAAGATCTTCTCAATGAAAATGCCCTCTTCATTGCAGACTGGAATCCAGAAGTTGATGAAGAAACTGAGAGACTCCTGCTCATGAGAACCATGCCAAAGCTCTCTCCATTGCCATCTTCATCTTCTAAAGACTCTTGGGTTTTGGTTTTCTTGGTGTTGGTGTCTTTGATCTGGTTGGTTTCTTGGTGTTTAGATGTGTGGTCTGAGTCTGTGTTTTTGGTAGGAAATAAAGAAGCATCTGAAAAATCTACTGATTTTGATTTGCGGGTGTTAATGATTCTGATATTTGCTACTGGATATTGGGCAATTTTAGCCGTAGAAGTTAAGTTAGCATCAAAACTGATGGTCATCAATTAATTATAATCCCATGATTGATTCCTTGATCTTCTCGTGTCGAAATGATTATGTTAAGGGACGTCTTATTTTTAGCTAATGAAGACTTTAATCAAATGCGAAAAAGTAAGGAAAAATAAAATAAAAAATTGAGCTTTGGAGTTTGGAGTTTGGACAGGTTGTATTGCTGGCAGTTGGCACTCAAAGGTTGATGATATGCGCAAAACCTAAGGCGTGCCTCCTTTTTGCATTTCACGTGTGCTCTTTGAAACTATAGAATAACGTCTTGCATGATAGTGCTGCCGACTGGCTGTTGGCTTAAAGTTTTTTTTTTTTTTTTTTTTTTTTTTTTTATATGATAGAAATTCTAATCTAAATTCACACACACATATATTTGAAGACTCCGGGGATTGAACCCACACTCTCATAAAGCAGTGGGGCTTTTTGGGAAAGGGGATTACCCTGTTGGCTTAAAGTTAATTGGGTCCGTTTGTATTATTTTACAGTAGCAATGTAACCCGTGGCGATTCTAGAAATTTTATTTTTAAGGTGGTCATTAAAAAACTTAAATTTTCATTAAAAAAGTTTAAATAGCCATGAAAAATCTTAAATTATACTAGATGTAATAAAATGAGGAATTGAATATACTGATATCATAAAAAATAAAAAACAAATACATGAAGTTTTACAATTTTATTTTAATTATAAATAATAAAACAAATTTGAATCACTTGAACTGTTTTGTTTGAATCAAACGAAAACTTACCCTATTGTTGTTAATTGAGAGAGAGAGAGAAGAGAGAGAGAGAGAGAGACAAGAGATAAACTGTTAAAGAGTTTGAGAGAGAAAATGAGGAATAGACGGTGAAGTGTTTTGATTCCTAAGACAAAGAGAATAAAAAAAACAGATACGGTGAAGTTGAATATTAAATAGGATTAGGTCTTTAGAATCTCAAATAAAAAGTGTTTAATATTTTATTTAAAGGGTAGAGTCAGAGGCAATGATGTTAATATCATACCAAGAGCTGTTTTGGTTTCACCAGGGAAACGAAATTATTTTGATACTTATAAGTCATGAAATATGACTATTAAGCTCATTTACTAAGGTTTTTAATAGAATTATTTTGCATTTTATTTTTAGTTGTATGCAAATCATTGTATTTCTTTTATTTCATTGCGTTGGATAAAAATAATTTATTTACATACATTATTTTAATTTTATAAAGTCTAAATTTTATATTTTGTTTTAGGTGCAAATTAATATTTGAAAAAAAAAAAAAAAGAAAAAAAAAAGCCAACAAAGCCCACAAGCCCACATGGCCACCAAAGCCCACAAAGCTCACTTTACTTTCCTACCCGCATCACATAGGATCACTGCTAAAAGGATTCAAATTCACGTGAACCTTGCTTCCCATTGATGAGTTTAAAGGAATCACGTGGCATGTAGCTTTCATTTGGATGGGTGTGGGGTGCATGTTCCTTGATATTGCCGCGCCACACAGGATTATTTTAAAAGAAAAGCCCTAATTGAATTGGCATGAAGCAGTAACCAGGAAAAAAAAGTGGCCGCCTGGGAGGAATTCAATTGTAGTTTTTCTTCATTTTTCTCTCTAATTTTTTCTCTAGCATTTATTTCTTTAATCTTCTTTTTATAATTTCTTGACCATGATTGGCTAGACTTTTAGCTTGGGCTAAGAGAGAATCCAAATTTGTAAGGTAAACTAATTTCTTTTAAATCCATTTTGAGTTTCAATGTTTAAGATTTATTATTTGATTGTTCTCATCTTTTTATTATTTCTTTTATTTGTGGTTCTATGATTTGAATCTTTCATGAGTTCAATCATGCTTTTCTCATAATTAAGTAAAGATTTTAGTTTTATTAAATCTAAAAACTCTTAATTTCATTGGATATTACTTTTTACTACATTGTTGCTAGATTAATTAGTACAATATCGATTTTAGTTTTTTCCAATGTAGTTATTTATTATGTGTTTAAATTAATGAAAAATCAAATAGTATTTCTAATTTAGGTTTTATTAAAAATGGTTTTTATTGTATTGCAATGTTCCAATTGAGGGTTTGGGATGTGAAACCCCCAATTGTGTAATTCCATGGATTTAAATTGAATTAATTTATCCTAGTAAATTGGAGGAACCTAAAGCCCTAGCAATTTTTAGATTGAAGTTTCTTTACTATTTAAATTGTGAGTATTCAAAACAACCAAAACATTTTCTTGATTTAATTTCTAGTGTTACGTGTTTATTTTAAAACCCCTCTCTCCGTGGTACGATAACCCACCTTACCATATATACTACCATTTTACCTTATACATCCACAAACATATTCATACATATTAAATTTGATTAGACTCCATTAAAGAACGACATTTGGGGGGCCGATCATATACCAATTAGTATCATGATTCTTTAAATTATAAGCTCATATTTCATGTCAATCTTTCGTCTAAATGTTAGTCCCACTAATAATAATACACTTATATTATATAATGAAAAAATAGAAACACCAAAATTCATTTTAATATTTGAATAATTACTTCTAAAAAACATTCAGAAAAAATAAAATAAAAAGAAGAAGGGGGTACTTTAACAAATACAAAAAAAAGAAGGCACATTAAACTCAAGCTCCACACATACGTGGGTCAGCAAAATTCAAGCCCCACTGTTTAATACTTTCAACTTTACTTTTAAAGTTGAAGCTCCACACATGGGATAGAAAACTTGCTTTGCTCTCAACTGTTTCAAATTTAAAGTTTTCACATACGTGGAGGGACAATGGCCACAAATAAATGAAAGAAGGCACATAAAATAAAGACAAAGAAATATTAAACAATGGGTTCTTAGGCAAAACAAAATATGAAAAGAAAGAAGAAAGAAGAGGAAGAGAAGAAGCAGAATGGGCGTAGACGCAGAGGAGAAGAAGAAGAAGAAAAAGGGGAGGCAGGGTGTTCAAGATCTCAACTTAGGGTGTTCAATATTATTTGAGGGTGTTGTATATATATATATATATATTTTTTTTTTTCTGCACTTTTTTAAGAACTCAAGCATTTTTTTAAGAACTCACGGTGTTTATTTGAACAACCTGAGCAACAAGTGGCGCCGCTACTGAATCTAACCTCTTTTTTTTGGCTAGATCAGTGGCAATGTAACTTACTAAGTTACTAACTTGGATAAATAATGAGAGAGTTCAAGAAGTTTTATCAAATAATAAAGGTAAAAGAGAAAGTGGTGCACTTTCACAAGTCACAAGTTTGTGAGGAAAATTAAGTTAGGTCTAGAAAATAAAATCATAATCCTCAAATGAAATATTGGAGACCACTTAAAATATTTGTGAGGAAGTTTCATGTGTATAGAATGTAATGTTTTCCAACAAACAAATTAATACTGCCTTTCTTGCGTTTTGTACAAAAAGAATTGGTTTCAATAACAATCTCTTATCAAGAATTTCGTGGGGATACTAAAAATGAAAGTGAAACACTCACAACATAACCTTTGATTTAGGATTCAGGAAATATCAGCAACAAAAAAGCAAAGTTATTTATTCTAATCTAATATGCTTCCGAACAAGAAAACATCCAAAAATTTACTCATAACACAATCAGAATCCAATTAAGAGGAATCAAAGTAAAATCAACTGATCATTTGGGCTTGATAAAAACAATTCTATTAGGGACACCGAAATTTCAACACCATCTCACACATAAAATTGCAACTAATCTCATTTTGAGTCAATCACACCACAAGAACAGTGTGAAATTTTCTATGCAATTTTCAATGTATATATATAGACAACGAGAATGATAAAACTTGGCCCAAAAGGTCAAGTAGATTCATTCTTAAATATGCTACATAAAAGTTACACACCAACAACAGTGGACGTGACTTCATATCATCCAAAGGCCTCAATACTCCACAATACCACAGCTAAAGCTCTATTTTGTTCATTTGTTGCAATGTCCTTTATCACCTTTGGGGATGTGAGAGCAAGGATTAGGGCTAGATGGTGGAACTGCTCCTTTATTTTCTGGATTCGCCAACTTGTTTACACCTAGTGTGGACGTCATATCATCCACAGGGCTCGCTGCAGCCTCATCAAGATGTTTATAAAGTGGAACTGCTGCCTTGTTGTCTGGAAATGACACCTTGTTTACACCTTGTGTGGACTTCATATCATCCACAGAACTCGCAGCCTCATGAACAAGAGGTCTAGAAGGTGGAACTGCTGCCTTGTTGTCTGGAAATGACACCTTGTTTACACCTAGTGTGGACTTCATATCATCTACAGAGCTCGCAGCCTCATGAACAAGAGGTCTAGAAGGTGGAACTGCTGCCTTGTTGTCTGGAAATGACACATTGTTTACACCTTGTGTGGACTTCATATCATCCAAATGCCAGGCAGCCTCAAGAGGTTTGGTTGTGAAAATGAAGAAGGCAAGGATCACCACTTTTGCCACACAGAAAAGAGTTCCATTCCACATTTTTTTTAGCCAACGGAGAAAGGAAGAATGTATGCTTCTAATTAATTTCTGTGTACAAAGATATACACGTACATTATATATAGTGCCTAGTTGGGGTATATGAAAGTAAATCATTGTGGGCTTAGTTTGACGCAACGAAATTGCGAAGAAAAGTTTCTCTGGAAGGTCAGCATTGCAGCAACGCGCTAGTGAAACACTCTTCAATTTACTCGCTGATGTATAGCACTCTTATTCAGGCTATGTACATGTTATTACTTATTTTTTTTTTTTTTATTGATTTGACGATAGCAATCTACACTAACACGCACACACTGTTTGGGGAGGGCAAAGGGGATTCGAACCTCTGCCAAATGGGGGGGAATTTTCCCTTGCACCACTAGGCCAAATGCCTAGTGGGCAGATGTTATTACTTATTAGTAACCTAAAAGCACTCTTCACGCGCGCTGGTGAAGTAGTCTTTTACCAAACCTTCACCAACGTGTTTGGTAACTGTCAAACCGACTCAAACTAGTTTCAATCTTCCAAACGCATTTGTCAAACTTCTTCGGGTTATTGCCGCCACTCTTCTTCAGGCTTCACGTGGCTAATTAGTAGTTAAGAGTTAAGACACAGGCATGCACCTATGTATTAAAGAAAAGAATATTTATTATCTTATCAGAATTCTTACCCTATGATGGATCCACTCTCCACCATCAGAATAGTGAGTGATCGAATGGAAAATATTCTCAATATGTTCAGACGAACAAGTTTTAATTATGAGAATGCCAAAAGGGAAGTGGGTTATAAGTCAATAAAGTGTCATTGGACTAAAAGTTCATTTGGCAAAGTTTTAATGTGAACACGATAAAAACATTTTGATCCTGATGTTTTCATTTATTTTCTATACTTATTTAAAATTTAATTATTTAAAAATTTATAACAATTAGTTACATTACGACATTACGTGACGTAACACTTTATGTCGTGTTACGTGATAGAAGTGTCAAAAAAAAAAAAATGAATAGAGATTTTCTTTGGGGTTCCACTGAATGAAAGGAAGAAAATGCATATGGTTAGTTGGGATAAAGTGTGTAGGCCTAAAGATTTGGGAGGCTTGGGCTTATACTCTGCTAAGGCTAGAAATCTTGCTCTTCTTGCAAAGCTAAATTGGAGAGTGATGAAGGACCTTGATTCCTTATGGGTAGGGGTGGGCAAAAAACCGTGGAACCCGACCTGCCTGACCAAACCGGCCAACCCGCTCACCCGCCCGCCTGCCCGTACATATATACGATACAGATATTTTAAATATCCGGATAACGGACGGATAAGGTTTTTAGAATTTTGTCGGGTGGATACCCGCCCGCCCGACAATATTTAATTAAATAATATATATATATATATATATATATATATATATATTATATATATATATATATACCTAGTACCCAGCCCTTACCCGCCTTATCAGTACCCAGCCAACCCTGGCCATTACCCACACGGTCTAGGTTCACTCTCAGCCGCTCCCTCTCTCTTTCTCTCTCCTTCACGGTCAGACTCACGGAATCACGGTCACCTCTCCGACTAGATCTTCTCCACCAAGCACCGCAACTCGACTAGATCTCAAGCACCGCCAAGCGAGATCTCACCAATCTAGCGAGATCTCGCCGGATCTGGAAGAGATTCCGCCGGATTTGGAGGATCTCAGATCTAGCGCGATCTCGCCGAAGTGGTGAGACCTCCAACCCATTTGTTCAGATTTGGAAATTTGTGGTTGTTGATTGAATTTTTTTTTGCATTTTTTAACTTTGTAGTTTGAGTTTGATTTTGAGTTTGATGATATGGTTAATAACCAATACCCGACCGTTCTTGACCCGATAAACCCGATCACCCGATCCGACCACACAATGGACGGTCAACGGATTTCATTTCTTCAAACCCGAATCTGTTGGGTAGGATAAAATATTTCCCCCAAACCCGACCCGCCCGACCCGAGCCCACCCCTACTTATGGGCCAAAACTTTGATTGCAAAGTATTGTCCTAATGATATTATGGACGAGAGTTGAGAACTTTTAGGAATGGGTCTAGTAATTGGAAAGGGTTAAGGAAGGGTCATGAGGTTTTTAGGAAAGGTCTTAGATGGGTGGTTAACAATGGCCATACAGTTTCCTTTTGGCATGATTTATGGGTTGGTGATAGCCCTCTTCGCACCTTGGTGCATGGTCCTTTGTCTATCTGGGAGGATACTCTTCGTGTTTGTGATGTTGTTGAGGGTGTCCAGTATGTGGAATCTTTCAATCCTCTCCCTTGATATTCCTGCTTGTACTCGAGAGGCTATAAAGGCAATGTTGATTTGCCCAAATAGACCTCTTGCTGATATGTGTGTTTGGGACACAGTTGGGGGTGATTTTAAACTTGACAAAGCAATTTTATAGATGCCAAATTTTCTGAATACTGATAAGTTAGAACTAGTCCTAACCTTTCTAAACATGAGGATACTCTTCGTGTTTGTGATGTTGTTGAGGGTGTCAATATGTGGAATCTTTCAATCCTCTCCCTTGATATTCCTGCTTGTACTTGGGAGGCTATAAAGGCAATGTTGATTTGCCCAAATAGACCTCTTGCTGATAAGCGTGTTTGGGACACAGTTGGGGGTGATTTTAAACTTGGCAAAGCATATTCTATAGCATGCAACAAATTTTCTGAATGTTCTAGTTCTAAACCTTTCTCTTGGATTTGGAAAGTTAGAACTAGTCCTAACCTTTCTAAACACGAGGATACTCTTCGTGTTTGTGATGTTGTTGAGGGTGTCAGTATGTGGAATCTTTCGATCCTTTCCCTTGATATTCCTGTTGTACCGGGATATAAAGGCTTTGATTTGCCCAAATAGACCTTTTGCTAATAAGCTGTGGGACACAGTTGGGGGTGATTTTAATTGGCAAAGCTTTCTATAGCATCAACAAATCGAGTTCTAGTTCTAAACCTTTCTCTTGATTTGGAATAGAACTAGTCCTAGAACTATGTTTTTTCTTTGATAATGTTACCTTTAGCGTTCCTGTCGGGAAATACTTGCATCTCGAGGGATTAATATCCCCACCTTTTGTTAGATGGGTCCCTAATGAATCCTTTAATCCATATGCTTAGAGATTGCCCTGATTCTATTATTTTTTGGAACTCTTTTCGATTCCCATCCTTGGGCTTTCAATTTTATTCTGCTTCTTTGCTTGATTGGATTCATATTAATTGCACTGCCTCTTCTACTCATGATCATAACATTCCATGGCAAACTCTGTTTTCTTTTGGTATTTGGAGCCTATGGTTGAGAAGAAACCAATTTGTCTTTAAACCTGATTCCTGCTTTTTGGATCCTATGGTAAATGCCATTTCATATGCATCAGAATTTTTCTATCTTATTGGCAATTGCTCCAAGGAAAAAACTAGGATTTCTACTCCTATTAAATGGGTTTCACCTCCTTTGGGTTGGTTTAAATTGAATACGGATGGTTCATCATTGGGAAATCCAGGATTGGCAGGGGGTGGGGGAGTTATCCGTAATCATGTTAGGTGAATGGGTGGGTGGTTTTTCTAGGGCCATTGGTGCCACAACTAGTGTTCAGGCCAAATTGAGGGCTCTCAAAGATGGTTTAGAGCTAGCCATTGATCTTGGGATTCTTAACCTTGAGATTGAGATGGATTCTTTAGTTGCAGTTGAGCTTGCTAACTCCATTACTACCCCTAATATTTTTTTGAGTGCCATTGTGACTGATTGCAGGTCTCTAATGGAGAGATTTGAGCTTTGTTCCCTCAAGCACATATTTAGGGAAGCGAATGGTTGTGCTGATTTACTTGCAAAAGCTGGCTATGCCCAGTCTCCGGATTTTCTTTCTTTTTCCAATGCCCCAACGTATCTGCTGGAGGCTTTGGCTTTTGATGTATCGAAATGCTACTCGTTTCCGTTTGATTAGCTCGTAATTTATATATTTCCTTTTAACCAAAAAAAAAAAGTGTAAAAAAAAAAATTTAAGTACTGCATCCATATGTTGGAAATTTAGGAATGTTTATTCATTGCATATACAGCTGCTACGCAACTTGGACACATAAATAATGATCTTTGGTTGGGATTACAAATGTTATACTACATACAGCCATACAGGGTCCGTCCTAGGAATTATGAGGTTTGGGACGATGCAAAAAAATGATGTCTTTTATCTTTAAAAAAAAAAAAATCATTGAAAAATTACTCTACATACGATTTCTGCTACAAAATTACTAATTAAACTTTTATATTCAATATTTTCTAACAAATCTTGTTCAATAGATAATATGGCTAATCCATTTAATTTTTCTTATGACATAGTTGATGGCAAGTAAGATTTTCATAATTTTAACTTTGAAAAACTTTTTTCAACGGATGCGACTGTGACAAGTATAGTCAATAATATTTTATATGCAATAGATGCATTTGGAACAATTCAATTCCTTGATAAAATTAAGTATATTTGTCGCTGTCTTTTTTTCTTTTGGTAAAATCTCTTGTAAGACTTTTAAGTCTGAAAATAAATCAATACCATCAAGATCAAAAAAATTATCAAGTTTTAAAAAACCTTCAAAATTAACATAATAATTTTTCAAATTATCATAATTTAGTGAAGTTAGCTTCTTCACATCAAATAAATACCAAAAATTGTTCTCATACATATTTGGGTTAGAGAAATAAATTATTATTAGGCTTAATTTAAAGGTTTGTTTTAAATATATGGGCTTTTTTAATTTTTGTATATATAAATATATTGAGACCTTTCAATAAGGACCTTGAAAATTTTGGGATGAGGCCTAATTTTAAGGTGAGGTATAGGGCCTTAAAAAATTTTGAGATGAGACCTACGGTGGTCGCCCATCTCGCCCTTGCCTAGGGCCACCCCTAACTACATATAATAATGATCTTTGGCTGTAATGATAATGATCTTTGGTTGGGATTACAAATGTTATAACTTAAATAATGATCTTTGGTTGGGATTACAAATGATATACTACATATAATAATGATCTTTGGTTGGGATTACAAATGTTATACTACATAAATAATGATCTTTGGTCGGGATTACAAATGTTATACTACATATAATAATGATCTAACGAAGAGCGAGGTTAGTCCAATGCATATACTTTTTCACAAACTTGTTTTTTGCTGAATTATTTTTTCACAAGCTCTTTAATTTGTTTTTTTAGGCTTTAGCCTTGTCGGTTCTTTTATTGTTTCTATTTTATCATTGATTTGTTGATAATTTTTTCATTTGGTAAACTGAGATTGCATTAAAGAAAATTATAGGGCCTGTTTGGTACATGTTTTCGTTTTCTGTTTTGGTTTTGTGACTTTTTTTAGTATTCAAGTTGGAACTTTAATCCTAATTTGAATTCAAGATTGTAAAAAAAATTCTATTTGATACATAGTTTTGGTTTCACACTGAAATCACAATTTAAAAAAAAAAAAAAAATTATGTTTGATACATATTTTTGGTTTTTAGACTTGGTTGCACCTATAACAATTGTAGAGGATTTCATCCTTTAATCTACTATCAATACAAAATTAATAATTTTATTATAATTTTATCATTACATTATTAATTAATTTTTTTAAATAATAATACAAAATAAATAAATTTTTTTTTTATCTTCTTCTTTTTTCTCTCTCCACAAATCTCATCTTATCCTTATCTTCTTTCTTTCTTTCTTTTTTCCCCTTTTCTTCTCTTTCTCACCGTCTCTCTCTTCAGTTCTCATCTTTCTTTTCTTTTTTTTTCTTTTTTTTTTTTCTCTTCTCTTCAGTTTCTCATTTTTTTTTTTTTTTTTTTTCCTTTTCTTCTCTTTCTCACCGTCTCTCTCTTTAGTTCTCATCTTTCTCTATTTTTCCCCCCTTTTCTCCTCTGCCTCTCCCTCTTCACTGATGAACACAAACCCTCCCTCTCCCTCTTCACCCCTTTGGCCAACGCAGAGCAAGGATCCCGGATTTCTAATTTAGAGGCGTGCTTGAGTGAGGTCGACCTCGGCCTCACCTTCCCGGATTTGATGAGATCCAAGATCATCTTCGCCTTAGCTCGCTAGGATTTCTTGCTTGCATGGACAAAGATCAAGGGGGATGAGGTGGTGAGGTTGGGGGTTGTCGAATCGACACGCAATAGCGCTTGATAGGTTGTTGTGTTCTCTCTTTTTCTTCAGTGGGTCTCTCTTTTCTTTTCTTTTTCTTTTTTTCTTCTTTTTTTTGGGGTCTTGTCGTGTTCTTGTTGATTGAGCTTGAAAGGTTTTGATTTGGGATTTTTTTTGCTATGAGTTTTGCTAGATGTCTTCTTGCTGCTGTGTATGGAATATGTTCTTACTATTGGGATTTTTTGTTTTGAAGGGGTGCCCTCCTCAGTAATGGCCGAGAGAAAGAGAGAGAGAGAGAAGAGTTTGGAATAATGGATGAGAGAGAGAGAAAACAGGGGAGAAGACACAAAATTATGGGGCTCAGTAATGGTAATAATTGTGAATTCAGTCCGAATTTGAATCCATTTTGAATTCAAAAACACCCTCTTGGCTGTTCTCAAATTTGTCATGGGATCCACATAAAATTCAAGTTAGGATTTCAGACTTCACTTAAATTGTGTGTACCAAACAAATTTTTTTTCAATGGAACCCAGTGATTATGGATTGCAATCACAGAATTACAATTTGAAAACAACGTACCAAACACCCTCATAGAGAGACCAAACAGGTCTCAAAATGTTCAGATACATCTAAATCAAATAAAGGCCTCCACAAGAGCTGAAGGGTTATCATACAAAACAAAAGCATTAAGCTGTGTACATCCATCCATGTTTTGCCTAATTTTCAAATTGATAAGCAACTTTGTTATCCTTGCGATAAGCTGTGGAGTCCTCATCATTAGCGACCTACAGTTTTTTTTTGCTGAATAATTTTTTCGCAAGCTCTTTAATTTATTTGCATGTTTTAGGCTTTAGCCTTGTCTGTTCTTTTTGTTGTTTCTATTTTTTCAGTGATTTGTTGAAAATGAAAGGGGGTTCAAGAAATATGTGATCAAAGCCATTAAGAATGAAGTGGACGAAGAATTATTGAGGAAATCAAGTTCATGTTGTCTTGATTTGTGGTGTTGGGATGTGGTCTATATATGTTCTAAGAGATTCCAATTGAATAATTCTACATACACTTGCGAATTAAAGTTGTTATTGAGTGACTCACTACTGATATATGGTCCTTTATCCATATATCTTCTCTTCTCCAATGGATTTTCTTCCGGCCGAGAAATAGAAGGAGGAGGATCATCTACAAGTATTTTCTACTCTTTCTTTAGTAAAAATATTCTTATTAGGCTCTATTTGTTTCGCTATAAAATATTTTTTGGAAAATATTTTCAGATTTGTGGGTGTTTGTTTCACTGTAAAATGGTGGTTAAACGGAAAATAATTTCCGTTAACCGGAAAATCCTTTGTTAAAATTTGGAAAATGGTTTACACCCAATTTTTTCGTAAACCATTTTCCAAAAACGCACGCCTCACCCCCCGCCCCTTCTGCTCTATCTTTCGCACAACACTGAAAAATATTTTCCGAGCATTTTCTGGAATGCAACCAAACACGAAAAAAAAAAAATCATTTTTCCTGAAATCATTTTCATCTGAAAACATTTTGCAATGAAAAATATTTTATAGCGAAACAAACAGCCTACTTAGAAAACAAAAAAAAAAAAAAAGAAAAAGGAAAAAGTAAAGCTAGGCAAGCATCTAATTTATGTGGGTCAATTAATTAGAGCAATGTTAAGGATATCATTTTTTATTTTTTTTGTGTGTGTGTGTGTGTGTGTGTGAATAGACTTACTGACATAATTAAGTTGTCACTTGTGACACTTGTTTTTTTTCTTTTCTTTTCTTTTTGACTAAAGAAAGTTGAAAAATCTAAATTAAACCAATGCGCAAAAGAGAGATTAGAGGAGGTTTAAAATTTAGTTAGTGAAAAGATATTTTAGGAGGAAATTTCATGTGTAAAAATATAATGTTCTCACTGCAAGGAAATTAGGCCTTTTTGCAGCTGCCAAAATCGCTGCAAAAAGGCCAAACAATCACTAAAAAAGATTTTTGTAGCGGTATCACAACCGCTATAAGAAGTTTGTTGCAATTCTCCTATTATAGCAGTTTTCGTGATCGCTTCAATAGGGTTTTTGTTGAAACGGTTTTGTTCCAAACTTCCAATAACCTATTTGCAAATACTAATTTATAATCAAATAATTAAATTTAAAGCACAAAATGCTAAAAAATCATTAATTCATTATAATAAAAAAAATACTAGTAATTCAATGAGTTTATAAAATACACATGTAATGAATACAAATATCAAAGTTTTTTAATTCAACAGTAAGTTCTACACAGTTACACAACAGTTACAAATGATAAGTTGCTCCACATGTCATGAATACAAATATCAAAATTGTATAGTATAACAATAAGTTATACAAATTTCAAAATTGTCATTTCTTGTTATAAAGGATAAGTTGATCCACACTGAAAAGTTGCACCAAAGTCTCTATGTATGTTTCTTACTTGCAACACAAATCAGAATGATAAAAGTTGTTAATATTCGTTTTATAAAACTAATTAAAAGATAAATACTTATTTAAGCTCTCTGACATTACTAACCATAATCCCACATAAACAACAATAATAATTCAAATTAACAAAAGACAAGAATTGACTTATACTACGAACCATATCTTATAAAGGGTTCGAAACATCATAGTCCATAATTAAGTCTCTAATCACAATCATTTTACCAACATAACAACAAGAATTCAAAATAACAAAATGCAAGAATTAATTTCAAAACATACTGCCTCTAAACATAAAACAACCTACATATAGAATGCATAATATATCATTACTTTTAAAGCAAATCCGTAATTTTCAAAGTATAACAAAATATTACAAGAAATACTTACCCCTATCACAAGGTGTCATTTCTTGGAACGTAGAAGAAGATCTTTGTCCTACTTGCAAACCCGCATTCCAGCACCACTCTAACCTAAAATATTCTGCATTTAAAAAAAAAAAAAATTCCATGAATAAAATAGCAACACAACAACAAGAAGAATTGAAAACAACAAGTATTATTAATGGGTGAATTAATAATGTGTCTTGCAACAAATATGTTTTGTGATAAATATCATTAATGATGGAACTATTAATGTGTCTAGCAATCACTTTTAAAGTTTTAAGTAATACTACCGACACAATAAATTGTCACAACATTCTTACAACCATTAAATTAACAGGTTTTTATTAGTTTTTATAAAAACTCACTGTTAACGTTACTTTATTACCTATTACCAACACCACCACCTCAACAATTGTAAAAATACTATGATAATTTGTTATGTGAGTAGACCCACTTATTTTTTAGGGTTAATAAAAACTTTTGGTGTGGCATCATAGGTGAAGGTGCTCTTGGGCTTATCTTTGTCAGGATCTAGTAACACCCCGACCCACTATTCGGCCTCTTGGGCTTATCTTTGTAATAGACTAATAGGTCTAGTGTAGCCGTCTAGGCCAGTCTCCATCCTTGTATAGAGATGGGCACAAAGCCCAATTCTTGAGTATCTTTGTCTGATTTATCTAGTAGTAAGTTTTAAGATTCTGTAGATGAATAAATATACTAAACAAAAAAAAGTAAGTTCTATTTCCATACCAATAAGTGTTATTTCTGTATTATTGGTACAAAAATATTAATTTTTGATGTGATTTTGTGTATCATAATTTGATATTTCTACACCAATAATGCGAAAATAACAAATATTGGTGTGGAAATATCATTTCCAAAAACAAAAACTAATACAAATCCACCTTAAAAAAGACATGGACTCCAATCTTTGTTAAAGAAATTGGCTCGTAGGACTCTAGGGAAGTAGCTGAACAAAAAAGTGATCACTCTGAGTTGATTTCATAGTCTCCCTCACAATTTTGCACAAGAGAAGAAGTTGCCGAGACCAATTAGTTTTGTTCAATCAAAACGGCATGCTGAACCGCAACTAAGATTTGAGCCAAAGATAGTCTTCTATATGCAACTCATAATTTTTCCCTTTTTGTTCTAGTTGAGCTAGCCGAACTCAAAACTCACCACCATTTATATATTTTTGAAATACTTTGTGGCTCTTGTACACGAAGCTTGTATTAACAAATGGAAAAGCTTCCATTCCCATAAGGGTCAACTACCCATGCACCCTAACTTTTATGGTACGTTACTAAGGACTCCGAACATGTTTATCAAAAGTTTTGGGACATAACTGATAACAGCAATTCTAAAGTCATAACAGTTATGAAATTTATAGATAAAAAGTTAACCAATGCAACGTATAAATAGGAATCTTGTTGAAAGAGGTCATCCAAACTTTATTGCTCTCATCATCATCAAAGAGCATGCAAGATTTTCCCCTCAATAATTTTGTGCAACGTGGTGTGGTGTAGAGGTAGCCACAAAACTCCTTGTCGACAGTTTAAAAGCTCATAATTGATTGGAAAATTGTGTGTGCATGCCCTAATGCACAATAATACAGTCGGCTAGTATTGTTGACCTAGTTGTTCTATCAACACAATAAATTCTTACAATATTTTTATAACAAATTGAAGTGTTAGCCTACCACTAACATGCAGGGGCGAAGCCAAGAAAATATCTTAGGATGGGCTAGAAGTATCATGTAAATACTGACGGTATAAGAAAATTTTATTTAGTCAAAAAAAAAAAAAATTACACATTGTCAAAGGGACATAATGAACCTTACCTTCAAAACAAATTCTATAGATAAGCAAAGAAAAACATACATGCAATGCAAATATAATAAAAAACTGTTTTCTTAGCTTCTTTATTTGAAATGAGTTGACATTATAAACTATAAAAAATAACATTTTAAATAGAGTTTTAAAAGTAATTATTATTATTTTATCATTACCAATCAATTTTCAATAAAATTTTGAATCTCAAAATCATCCAAACACCCACTCAAACTCTATATCAAATTTGTAAATAAATCAACAAAGTAACAAACTAGAACAGATAGCCACAATATTTGACAAAATGACAAAAGGATATCAAATTTGTACTTAATTTCCTACGTTCACAGTCACTTTAATTTGCCACAACTCATGACTTAATATGAAAATAAAAAAATAAAATAAAAAAATCACAAACCCACACCACACACAAAGAAACACATGTCCCCCACGGTAACATGACAACACAAAATAAATTTGGTTTATATTGAATCCACTACGAAATAAATTTGGCCTACCACAACATGATCAACCCTTTACTTAATTATCTTGGGCTAGCTAGATATGAATTCATGTCCAGGAGAGAGTCGAATTAAGCTTGGAAACTAAAGTTTCAAACACAAGGAGTAGACTTCTTTTTAATCATCGTTTATGTTTTGTTTAGTGTGAGTCGGCATTGTGCTAGAGTATCCTTTTTGTGATAATCTTTTAAATTCTGATTAATTAGTGTGCATAAATTTATTTAGGTCCTACTTTAAATTTCAATTGGAAAATGTTAAAGGTACTATAATTTGTAATATATAACATTTACTTATTGATGTTAGATTTCAAAACATAAAAAATCAATGTCTAAATATATATATTTTTTTACTTTTACAATTGGTACTGATACATCAGATTGAACTAGCATTACGCATTTAAAATATTCAAAAGATCAGACAAAACATAACTACTCTTTGCATGGTAGTATAGACGCATATAAAGGTTAAAACTTACTCTTTTTGGGTAAGCTTAAATGATTATCTTGTCCCCCTTTTTTTTCCTTCACCTGTTTGGTAATCATCTCCTATTCTAAAAAAGAACACGGTGTAGACTAGTCTTATTTGTGGAAGGACAACAGAGAGAATAGTACACCATTATCTGGTGCCTGGTGATAATTTTTTCTTATTTATGAAAGATAAATTTTTGTTAAAAGGAAAGAGGAATACAAATTAAGATGAGGAGGAAAAAAAACTCACGGCAAACAGCAGAAAAACATTGTGGACCAAAAGGTCCAAAACTAGAATCAAAAGGG
>OU015763.1:3421262-3436262 GCA_907173295.1 Fagus sylvatica | reverse complement strand
GGAAATCACGTATTTACAGGGATTTTAGCAATTATAGTCTATCTGTACAGCTAGCAATAGACATACAATCACTAGAGATACAGCTAGCAATAGAGACAAATTAGGGGCTAGAATATTGGAGAACCAACTTGGAGATAATTACTCCTTATTGTCAACAATAAGAGTTGGGATTCCATTTGCCTATCCAATCCTAAAAGAGAAGGTTATTGTAGCTTGGGTTGATCAATTGGACCCAGGTCCGGTCCTCTTGGGAGAGGCTCAAGCTATCATCCTCTTTGCTGTGAAGTGAGCGAAGATGGCGAATTTAAGACGTGTTGTGCTCGAAGGGTCAACTAAACTACTTCGTGGGATAGAGATGGGCACAAAGCCCAATCCTATGTTTGACATCTTGGGCTTATCTTTGTAATAGACTAATTAATAGATCTAGTCTATCCGTTTAGGCCAGTCTCCATCCTTGGATAGAGATGGGTACAAAGCCCAATCCTTGGTGTATCTTTGTCTTTGGATAGAGATGGGCACGAAGCAGCTGTCCAATAAAGTCCTTCTTCACTGCCCATTTTAGCCAAATGATGCCCCACTTATTCCTCTCTCGATTGGCCCAGCCAATTGAAAACAAAAAAACTGACTGTGAGAGTGTGAGTTGATTTCATAGTGTCCCTCTCACAATTTTGCACAAGAGAAGAAGTTGCCGAGACCAATTAGTTTTGTTCAATCAAAACGGCATGCTGAACCGCAACAAAGATTTGAGCCAAAGACAATCTTCTATTGTTGTTCTAGTTGAGCTAAATTTATATATTTTTCAAAGTACTTTGTGGTTCTTGTACATGAAGCTTATATTAACAAATGGAAATACTTCAATCCCATTAGGGTCAACTCCCCACCCTAACTTTTATGGTACGTTACTCATATCTAGTTTCAATTCAAGTTTGGTGAAGAGTACTTGTATTATCAAAAGAAAAAGAATAATGCTACAGACACAAAAAATTTCATAATACTTTTTCATAATTATTGAGTAACACAAGCTGTACTAATTCTTATATGATCGATAATAATTGACATTATTTTATAATATACTATTAGCAACTTACTACCTCATCATATATATCAAATTATCATAGCTTGGAATATAAAATCAATACATAATAAAATTAAGGCCAAGTATTTTAATCTTATCTATATACTGTACTTCCAAACTAAAAAGCATCAAAAAATTACATCTACCACGATAAATCCGATAAGATAAAGGAAACCAAAAAAGCAACGACCTATGTTTCGCTTTTACAAAAATTATAAAACCGGACCCCCCAAGCTGACATTTCTGTAGCTAAAAATTCTAGTTTAACACACAGCTTGTTCATTTATTGCAATGTCCACTACCAGGTACTCCGGGGATGTATGTGCAATTATCAGGGCCAGAAGGTGGAACCAGTGCTCTATCTTCTTGATCAAATGGTACCTTCTTTGCAGCAATTGAGGCGTTGATCATAGCATTCAAAGGCCTCGCATTCTCAACAGGTTTGATTGTGAAAATCAACAACGCAAGTATCACCACTTTTGCAACATTGAAGACAGTTTTGTGGAAGGAGTAAGAACAACAGCTCATTGTTTGGTGCCTGCCTGGTGATAAAGTGGCAAAGAAAACGTCCTTTTATATATGTAGGTCAGTAAGACGGCAAAAAGACGTTATTTTGGATGTTAAAATGACAAGTACTCTCAAGTCTCAACTCTTCAACATTGGCAACCCAATATCCAATTCTGTGGCTGATAGTCAAGTCAAGGAAATGATTAGGAGAGAGAGAGGTTCCATTTTCTTTTTTTGAGGCAAGAAAGGTTCGATTAAATTTTACTTTTGACTTATATTATTTAATAATGTATCCAAAAATACATGTCAATTAAAATAGGAATTATGGCTTCACATAGAATAAAATGACAAAAAGAAAAAAATAAATGTGGTACATATGACTAATCCAGACTAAATTTTGGGACTAAATCTTGATAGTTATTATTATATATTTTGACAAATCTACCAGTGGATTAATTTTTTTTTATTTTTTTTTATTCACTTCATGCTTGCAAAATTTTAAAAAGATCAGAGATAAATAACTAACTCATCTATAAAATATTTACGTGTCATATTTTTGTATTTAAAATTAGACATAAAACATGAGTTCATAAATCAAATAGCAATTAAATATCATCCGATTGAGATAAAATTTGACGTATCACATAGAATAAAAACATATAATTCAATGGTAGAATTTTTATAATCTTAATTTAATAAAGAGTTATTGATTTGTGCAACCGTAATAAAGATTTATGTCAAGTGATAGAAGTAGTGCATGTCACCATTTTTGAAGTACTTCCGAAATTTTGGAATTGATGCGTGTGTTGAAATCATGTGCATGCATTCCATTTACAGATGCAACGCAACTGGGACACATAAATAATGATCTTTGGTTGGGATTACAAATGTTATACTAAGTTTTCAACATATAATAGTGATCTAACGAAGACTGAGGATATATAGACTTATAGTCTCATCTACTTTTCCACAAACTCTTCTTTTGCTGAATTACTCTTTCACACAAGCTCTTTAATTAGTTTTTTTATATTTGTCTGTTCTTTTGTTGTTTATATTTTTTGTTTTGGTAAACTGAGATTGCAATATTAAAAAATTATACAGAGACCAAGCAGGTCTCAAAACGAAAGCATTAAGCTGTGTACTTCCATGTTTTGCTTAAGCGTCAACAACTTTGTTGGCCTTGCCATAAGCAGCGGAGTCCTTGTCATTAACCACCTACAGTTTTATTTCAATTTTTATTTTTATTTTCTGAATAAGGTTTTTTATTTTATCTGAAATTGTTCATTATTAAGGGGGGACACTATCAGTTGTAAACCATCTTTTAATTTCCCACCGTTCTGCTTGTTGATTTGTTTATTTAGATTTTAAATTTTAGTTTTCTAATCCTTTGTCGTCTGAGCTCATCTACTTTATCACAAATTTTTAAGGTTTCAAAGTATTTTCAAAGCTACTCACGCACTTCATATTGCTAAAGTTGTTGAGTGATTGTGTGATTGAAACTTGAGATATAGAAAGAAAAGCATAAGTGGAAACAAAAGATTTTAACGTGATTCGATCACGAAGATCTATGTTCATAATGAAAAGTTCTTGACGTTACCTCTTTGATATTAGTTCTTCATCTTACAATGGATAAGGGTCATATACCAGAGAAATCTAGACTAACCTAGGGTTAGTATACTTGTTCTATAAATATCCTTACATAACATAAGGTGGAACTTTGAATATGTAAAGTCTTGAATGAATGACATGATTAGTTTGGAAACACGCAATACAAATGTTAAAGCAATTGCAGACAATCATGCGGTGATGCTAAACAGTCAAACCAAAACTTGTGTTGGTAAATAGTGGCATCAACTAGACAATTTGTCATGCGGTGATGCTAAACAGCCAAATCGAAACTTGTATCATTAAATGATGGCATTAACTAGACAAAGTCGCTAGTAGCTGTGAGACATGTGATTCATGTGGCATACTTGTTTAATCTTCAAAATGATTGTTCTGAAGTTATCATGGTCATAGTGTGATTCGAGATGCTTGCGCATATGATTGAGACACATATTAAAGCACATGTAATCTCCTAATAATGCTACAGACTCGTGGGCGAGCCTGAATGATATTGGAGATGTGCCACTTTGGCTGAGTGAGATGTTGGGAGGACAGATGATGTGGTGGATGACATGGCACACTGACACTTAGCTAACAAGACAGGGTTGATGTTGCAAGCACAAGTGTGAAGTGTATGGTATTGGGCTTGAAAGTGGGAGTTCAAGAACCTATGGCTTTTTTTCCTTCTTCTTTTTTGCTGCTTCGTGGAGCCCATCAACTCTTGTGTTTTGTACGCATGGAGACACCAAAGCCCAATAGTGCTACACTTGCACAAGCCATGCCCAACAATTTTGTTGGTTTATCACACTAATATGCCCACAGATTTCTCCATGAATGGTCAACGTTGGCCATGATAATGTGGACTCCACTTTTAGTATCCACAATGTCATTTATTGCACGGAATAGTTTGAGAGCATATTTTGCTTCTTCAAAAGGGATTTGCATCTGGATTTGAAGGTCGTTCAAAGGTTCGTTGGCAAGTTCCCGAGAGATGAAAGCAAGTGTGGAGGAGTCGGGTTGCAGTCTATGTCATGGTGTGGGTAGTGTTAGCGATGAAGGCCTGTGTGTTTTTTTCATTTCTTTTTTGGCGTGTGTATGTTTTTAATGAGAATGGTCTGAATAGTACAATGCCAATTACCAAAGAAAAAAAAATGGTTTAATTATTATTTTTTTTTAAAGGAAGAGAAATGCTTAGACAATCTTTGAGGGTTACTATTTTTTTTTATTTCTTTTAGAAATTCTAATTTAAACTCACACACACGTATATTTTGAATATCGTGGAGATCGAACTCACACACTCATAGAGAGATAAGGCTTATTGAGGAGGGGGATTACCATTAGATCGAATACCCAAATAACAGGGTTACTATTAATTAGTTATTCTAATTGTATGTCATATTCAACACATTTTTTAATTAATGACCAAATGAAGAGTTGTGCCTTGATGGGGTGGCCCCCATCTACTTTATTAATCCAGGATTGTGTGGAGATTAAATCTACATTAGATCTTTCATAAAAATAAATAAATAAATCTTCATTAGATCTAGTAAATCGTATTAGTACATGCCAATCAAAGAGAAAAAGTGGTTTAGAGAGAGAGAGAGAGAGAGTCTTCACACATTCAACAAAGTTGAAAATTAATCAAACTTACATTAAGGAGAGAGAAGACCAAAAATTTGATAAGGGGAAGGATATTTTAAGAGGAAATTTCATGTGTAGGATGTAATATTGTTCCCCAACAAACCAAAAAAAAACTGCCTTTCTTAAGATTTGTAGAAAAAGAATTAGTTTCAATAACAATATCCTATCAATAATTTCGTGGGAACACCCTAAAAATAAAAGTGATATACACTCACTGACTCACAGCACTACCAACTCATCATGGATTTTTATCCCATAATAAAGGTGAAAATTAATCAAAGTAGATTCTGATTTCTGCTGGACATATATATATAAAATATGTGGCATGCTTTCATAATAACGCGTATGTAAGTGTTAAATTAAGCTTTTCTTCCTTTTAATAGTGTAATACAAGCACAAAAACACGAATTTGCAAGGAAGAAGCACACAAAAGTAACTTTGTTCTTTTGTTGGTTTCAGCATAAAAAAATTTCTTGTTATGTCAGTGGATTGAATTGCAACAGGGGGTCTATTTTTCCATAGGTCAGTTTGTTTGCCGAATTTGGCTTGGAAGGAAAGCGTTCTCCTAGTGATTAAGGATTTTTTTAATTATTTTTCTTTGACACCTCGACTCTGTGAACAAGTTTTGAAAACACAAAAATGAGAACAATAACCGAACGCTCTATATTTATAGAAACACAACTAGCTCTTTGTTTTTATGGTAAGCACTGCCACTGATTATTGTATTTGTGAGAGATATCTCTTTAATTCTATTTGGGGTTTAGGGTTTGTGAGAGTGTTTTTATATTATTATTGTATAATCTCCATACTTTCTAAGTGAAATTTTCTCTTCATCACTGTCCGTGGATATGTAGGCCTAAGGTTGAAATACATAAATCCTTAGTTTGCTTATCTTGTGTATGATTGTGTCTCTTTTCTTTTTAGTTTTTTCTTGTTCCTATTGTTTGTTTATAATATATTTCACAAGTCCATAATAGTGTTCACAACAATTGGGAGTGTTATTCAAAAACCATTTGGTGCAAAAAACTAGTATCTTCTATTACATCTCTAGAAGATGTTCTATGCATTTTCCAATACTTAGATGTAACTAAAATAACATTTTCTACATTAAAGTAATCACTGTTTCCCTTTTGTTTTAGAGAGGTTGCAGTATATCTAGAAAATTGAGTGTGAGCGAGAGAACTATTTTTTAGAAATTTCCACCGCCTTTAAGCTAGCCAGTCATTTCAATTTTCAACTCTGATTTAATTTGACTAAATTTTAGTATGTTGCTCCTAACAAAAAAGTGATTTGAATTGACTGGTATTAGTGCATATTTGGATCAACTTATTTCCATTAATTAGTGTATTCAACTTATTTTATTTATTACATGAAAATATAAAAAAAGTGATTCTTTAAAAAGATTCACATTCCTTTTAAAGATGAAAATAAACTGAAGAAGAAAGTTAGCATATATCCAGCTTATTGTTTAGTATTGATATAATCTAGATAATGCTTACTAAAACATAGGATTCTCTATGAGTTTGAACCAAACATTACAGGGTTAAAATATAATATGTGAAATCAAAAATATAATATGTGAAATCCTTTTTTGTTCCAGCAAGATGGTTGTATTCTTACATGCAACAACATACAATATTATATAGAACAATTGTTGTCTTAATTACACACTACACACTACACACACCACATACCTAGGAGTAAACATCAATATCTACAAATTATGGATCCATGACTTTAGCATGAAGTGAAAAAGGTGGTGTAAATTGGTACAAGACAATCATTAACTATATATATATATTCAACCCCCAAAAAAAAAACAAAAAAAACAACAACAGAAAATAGAAGAACAGAACAGACTCCACAACACCACACCTAAAAGATCCATTCTGTTCACTTATGGGCTAGGAGCAATCATCAGGGCTGGGGGATGTAGGTGCAATCATCAGGGCCAGAAGGTGGCACTGTTGGTCTTTTGTGTGAAGATGACACCTTGTTTGTAGTTGCACCAAATGTTGAATTCATATGAACCAAAACCCTCGTAGCCTCAAGAGGTTTGATTGTAAAAATCAACAAGGCAAGGAGCACCACTTTTGCAAAGTTGGAGAACATTTTCTTTAGTGTATCGAGGGTCAGGGAGATCTAGTTGAGGTTGAGGTTAAAGGCTTTATTTATAAAGGGTTTCAACTGAATTGACAAGGACCACTCTGGTGCTAAACAATTTCTTCGTAGTTGCCAAAAACTTTTCCCGGATGTGCGCAAAGAGTATAGTGTTAGCTTTGACGTGCAGAGTTTGCTTAGTCTTAATAAATATTACCATATCTTTTTATTTATTTATTTATTTATAATTCGATAGTTGAAAAAATGGGAATTTGCACACATTGAATGTCTCTATTAGAAATACAAAAAGGTGAGAATAGGATCTTCTCCATTTAAAAATCTTTCCATTTGTCCATTTCAAGATTCAGATTTTATTTCACAAATTTAACAATGTACAAAGAGTCTCGTCATTTAAAATTTTAAATGACGTGACAATCTGTATATTGTTAGATCTGAGATATTTAATCTAGACCATGAAATGGAGATTTTCCATTTCATTTCAAATGAAGAGGATCCTTGTTCGAAAAGGTATTGGTTAAATTATAAAGCTATTGGTATTATTTTTAATTAATTTATAAATCACCTTGTGACTTAGTGGTGTTATTCATAAGAAGAACATGGGTTCAAATCCGCTCACTCCACTTATTCTTAAAAAAATAATATTATTTTTGTTTTTATCTTTTTGCACTCAAGATAAGGCTTGCATGGGTCTATTTGCAGCTGTTTTGTTGTAGAATTTTCCAGTAGTAAGCAAGAATATTCTGGGTTATGCAATTTTCCAAGTGAGCAAGTTAGTGACCATACACTTTTTTTATTTTATTTTAATGGGCGTGGGCTAGAACATTAGCCTTTATTTGCCGCTGTTTTGTTGTAGATTTTTCCAATTTAACCAACAACAAAAAAAAAAATCACTAATATGTGTATGAGTTTCACACTCAATTAAATCACTCAATACATGTTTGGACAAACCGGAAAATCTACTATGAACTTCTTCTTCTTTTTTCTGATTAATCCTTTTTTTCTTTTTTTCTTTTTATGATCGTGGAATCTCATCAAGACAAAATCTTTTGGATCCACCCTTGGAGAGCAAACTCCAAATACATGATTTGTCTGCAAGAACTGTGTATCAGGTAAGGTAAGTGAGGATTTAAATCGGTGTCCTCTAAGGAACAAACTCAAGGCCTAACCAATTGAACTATTTCTTGCGGACTTTTGGAACAAATCTACTTTGAACTCTTTAGCATATACGTGCACATAAATCATCTTATGGTTTTGTGGTGTTGTTCATAGGGAGAACGTGGATTCAAATCCGCCAACCCACTTATTGTAAGGAAAAAAAAATTCATTGCAGTTTTTATTACACTCCTTCTTAGGCTTGCATTGTTCTATTTGCAGTTGTTTTGTTGTAGAATTTTCCAATATTCAGCAAGAATATTCTGGGTTATAGAATTTTCCAAGTGAGCAAGTGAGTAGTGGCCAATGAACTTTTTATTTTATTTTAATGGGCGTGAGCAAGAACATTAGCCTCATTTTGCAGCTGTTTTTGTCGTGGTTTTTTCCAAAATCACTAATGTGTATGAGTTTCACACTCAATTAAACCACTCAGAAATTCTACTTTGAACTTTTTGTTTTCTTTTTTATTCTAGGTAAATCTACTATGAACTCCTTTGCGCATATAGGTGCGCATGAACCTTGTTAATTAATTTAATAAGTCTTATGGACTAAAACTAACAGCACATCCATACACTTAGGAAAAGAAAGAAAAAGAAAGTAGCATATCCATACACATCTTTATTTTTTAATTAACATAATGTACATATTTCAAATAAGAAAAATACATTGTAGTGTGAATGTGAGTGTGTGACAATAATTTGACATTATATGATGTAATACATGTTGTGGTGTAAGGTTGGGATGAAAAGGGTGATGGGCAAGGTTGATCGAAAGGCTGATAATTAGAGTGTGGGTGAAGTTTGTCAGTGGCACAATTAGAAATTATCACATTATAGCTAAGGACCCAAACGGAACCTTTTCAATTTTAAAATGATAAAAGCATAAACCTAACGTATCAAACACAAAATATGGACAACTTTATAAAATTAGGGTACATATTTAATTATTAAAACCTTTGCACATAATCAGGGGCGGATCTACCATAGGGCGTGCCCACCCTCAAATATTTTTTTAAAAAAATATTAGATATAAAATATAATAAATAATTGGATTTTATAAAGTGTTCACCCTCAATTTTTTGAATAATTCTACAATACCACACTCTTTTTGGTGCGTGTAGTACTTTTAATAGATAAAATATCACATTGATGATATTAGTATCACACATGATGGTAATTACCCCACATATGTTGGTACCTATGATCACGTTACTTGATACCCTAAATTTTTATTTATTTATTTAAATTTAATATATATAAAATTGGAAAGTACTTAATATCATATTGGATAACACTACCATCACATATGATGGCAATTACATCATATTTGATAAAAACAATTGAGTGGGTACCAAACTCACAAAAAGAGTGAGTATTGTAGAATGACTCTAATTTTTTTGTTAAACTTTTTTTCTAGGTATATATATATATATAAAACTTACTATCAAACTTACCAGTTGCAACTGCCATTGTAAAAATATCATTTTCAGTTATGAAGATTGTGAATAATCGATTGTGTACTCGAATGAGTTATAATTGATTGTATACATAAGGAAAGACATTTATCGTAGTATTAATAATAAAGTTATAATGTAACGGTTTCAAAATATGAAACACACGTCAAAATCAATTATAAAATATTATAACGAGTTTCTTGTTTGTTACTTTTTGGTTATATAAATAATGTATATCGGGTTATAAGCATTTTTTGTATTATGTCTATTAAACTTTAGAATTAAAGAGGTGCACACCCTAGATTAAATTCTTAGATCCGTCCCTGCACATAATCCAAGAAAATAAAGGGATGTTTCTCAAGGAGGGCAGTGGATCAAAATGGGGATGTTTCATTTGTCATATTAATTTTGTTTTTTTAACTTTAAGTGGTTTTAATATTGTTTTTATTTATAATAATTCATGAATTGTTTTTTATTTTTCACTTTTAATTTGTCAAAATCCTTAACTTCAACAAATATTTCCAAAACATACTAAAAAACATATAATTCTGTAACTTGTTTTATTTCTTTCTCGAAGTTCACATAATTATTTTTACTAATTTTATCTTTTTCTTAACTTAATTTCAAATTCAATTCAATTTTGTACTAATTTTCAATCTTTTGTCCAACTACTATTTGGGGTCTAAAAAAAAAAGAAGAATAAGAAAAAAATAAATGAAGTGAAAACAAATAGCATGTACTGGGCTGAGGGGCTGCACCATGAGACAATGGCAGTTACAACAGTGGAGACCACGCAGAACAGCAGTGATCTTGATTCTTGATGTCCAGAGTAAAAAAAAAAAACAAGCACAGCTGCTTGATGTGCAAAAGTTCAAATTTCAAATAGGAAATGAACTTTATAAAGAAATATAATATATATATATATATATATATCTGATGAGGGCAGGAAAAGAAAGATTTATCAATCATACTTTCGTGAGAACATCCTCATTAATCATCATAGACAAGGGACTACATATATATTATATCATTGTACTCATGATTGGTATTTAATAAACACAAAAACACTTGGTGTTTGTTTTAGTTTAAAATGGTAGTTTATGTAAGTTTTTTTATTTTTTATTTTTTTAAGTTTTACCTTTTTTAAGATATAGTTATATTTGTATACAATTGATTTTTTAAACAAAATGAACCAATGAAAAATTGAGTTAAGAGCAGAGATGTCTAATTTCATTTTAAATTTCTAATTTAGGAAAATATATTTATTCATATAGTATCCCTCAAACTCACATATATTACATCAAAATTCAAAAGGTTAAACAATAAAGAGGTACTATTAAAACAGAAAAATTTTCAATATTTATTAACCTAATTTTAATCAAATTAAAACAAAATTACCTTATAATGGGGCTTAATTGATAAGTTCTAGATTTAAATCTGGGCCAAAAATGATTAAGAAATTACTCTCTCTATTTTTGGGGAGAGGGGGTGCTAATTTTCCTCTTATGCAAGAATGCCCTCAATCAAAATCCTATGTAACATAAACAAGAAACTAAAATCCCTTTACAATAGAAATTGTGATAGCTAAACTAGCATACATAGTTGCAATCTGAAACAGAATATTCATCACCAAAAAGAAAAGGAAAGTAAATTAATCTCATCTTTTTTTTATATAATATATGGAAAAAGAGATTAATGAACAAAAAAGCATGCAAAAATTTACTTTTACCACAATCAAAATCCAAAAAGGGAAACCAAAGTAAAAGCACTAAAGCCTGACCCAGCTGCTGACATATCTGCAACAAAAGGGCCAAGTAGATTCACTCTTAAATAAAAGTTACATATAAAAGTCAGTCAAATCCAAAAAGGCGCTTACAAGCTTTAAGGATCTTGCCTCCCTTGTACTTGTTCTTCTTCACAGATCTTCTTGTCCCACTCATTGTGTCCCCAACTTCATCATCATCAATAGGAGATGTTAATGTCACAGACTGGTCATGGATCCTACAATACCTCTCAGAAACTGATGAAGATCTTCTCAATGAAAATGCCCTCTTCATTGCAGACTGGAATCCAGAAGTTGATGAAGAAACTGAGAGACTCCTGCTCATGAGAACCATGCCAAAGCTCTCTCCATTGCCATCTTCATCTTCTAAAGACTCTTGGGTTTTGGTTTTCTTGGTGTTGGTGTCTTTGATCTGGTTGGTTTCTTGGTGTTTAGATGTGTGGTCTGAGTCTGTGTTTTTGGTAGGAAATAAAGAAGCATCTGAAAAATCTACTGATTTTGATTTGCGGGTGTTAATGATTCTGATATTTGCTACTGGATATTGGGCAATTTTAGCCGTAGAAGTTAAGTTAGCATCAAAACTGATGGTCATCAATTAATTATAATCCCATGATTGATTCCTTGATCTTCTCGTGTCGAAATGATTATGTTAAGGGACGTCTTATTTTTAGCTAATGAAGACTTTAATCAAATGCGAAAAAGTAAGGAAAAATAAAATAAAAAATTGAGCTTTGGAGTTTGGAGTTTGGACAGGTTGTATTGCTGGCAGTTGGCACTCAAAGGTTGATGATATGCGCAAAACCTAAGGCGTGCCTCCTTTTTGCATTTCACGTGTGCTCTTTGAAACTATAGAATAACGTCTTGCATGATAGTGCTGCCGACTGGCTGTTGGCTTAAAGGTTTTTTTTTTTTTTTTGATATATGATAGAAATTTAATTTAAATTCCTACGCACATATATTTGAAGACCCTGAGAATTGAACCCACACTCTCATAAAGAGTGGGCTTTTTGGGAGGGGATTACCCTGTTGGCTTAAAGTTAATTGGGTCTGTTTGTATTATTTTACAGTAGCAATGTAACCCGTGGCGATTCTAGAAATTTTATTTTTAAGGTGGTCATTAAAAAACTTAAATTTTCATTAAAAAAAGTTTAAATAGCCATGAAAAATCTTAAATTATACTAGATGTAATAAAATGAGAATTGAATATACTGATATCATAAAAAATAAAAAACAAATACATGAAGTTTTACAATTTTATTTTAATTATAAATAATAAAACAAATTTGAATCACTTGAACTGTTTTGTTTGAATCAAACGAAAACTTACCCTATTGTTGTTAATTGAGAGAGAGAGAGAGAGAGAGAGAGAGAGAGAGAGAGAGAGAGAGAGAGAGAGAGAGAGAGAGAGAGAGAGAGAGAGAGAGAGAGAGAGCGAGAGAGAGAGAGATAAACTGTTAAAGAGTTTGAGAGAGAAAATGAGGAATAGACAGTGAAGTGTTTTGATTCCTAAGACAAAGAGAATAAAAAAAACAGATACGGTGAAGTTGAATATTAAATAGGATTAGGTCTTTAGAATCTCAAATAAAAAGTGTTTAATATTTTATTTAAAAGGTAGAGTCAGAGGCAATGATGTTAATATCATACCAAGAGCTGTTTTGGTTTCACCAGGGAAACGAAATTATTTTGATACTTATAAGTCATGAAATATGACTTATTAAGCTCATTTACTAAGGTTTTTAATAGAATTATTTTGCATTTTATTTTTAGTTGTATGCAAATCATTGTATTTCTTTTATTTCATTGCGTTGTATAAAAATAATTTATTTGCATGCATTATTTAATTTTATAAAGTCTAAATTTTATATTTTGTTTTAGGTGCAAATTAATTTTGAAAAGAAAAAGAAAAGAAGAATAAAGTCCACAAGCCCACATGCCACCAAAGCCCACAAGCTCACTTTACTTTCCTACCCGCATCACATAGGATCACTGCTAAAAGGATTCAAATTCACGTGAACCTTGCTTCCCATTGATGAGTTTAAAGGAATCACGTGGCATGTAGCTTTCATTTGGATGGGTGTGGGGTGCATGTTCCTTGATATTGCCGCGCCACACAGGATTATTTTAAAAGAAAAGCCCTAATTGAATTGGCATGAAGCAGTAACCAGGAAAAAAAAGTGGCCGCCTGGGAGGAATTCAATTGTAGTTTTTCTTCATTTTTCTCTCTAATTTTTTCTCTAGCATTTATTTCTTTAATCTTCTTTTTATAATTTCTTGACCATGATTGGCTAGACTTTTAGCTTGGGCTAAGAGAGAATCCAAATTTGTAAGGTAAACTAATTTCTTTTAAATCCATTTTGAGTTTCAATGTTTAAGATTTATTATTTGATTGTTCTCATCTTTTTATTATTTCTTTTATTTGTGGTTCTATGATTTGAATCCTTTCATGAGTTCAATCATGCTTTTCTCATAATTAAGTAAAGATTTTAGTTTTATTAAATCTAAAAACTCTTAATTTCATTGGATATTACTTTTTACTACATTGTTGCTAGATTAATTAGTACAATATCGATTTTAGTTTTTTCCAATGTAGTTATTTATTATGTGTTTAAATTAATGAAAAATCAAATAGTATTTCTAATTTAGGTTTTATTAAAAATGGTTTTTATTGTAAATGTTCCAATTGAGGGTTTGGGATGTGAAACTCCCAATTATGTAATTCCATGGATTTAAATTGAATTAATTTATCCTAGTAAATTGGAGGAACCTAAAGCCCTAGCAATTTTTAGATTGAAGTTTCTTTACTATTTAAATTGTGAGTATTCAAAACAACCAAAACATTTTCTTGATTTAATTTCTAGTGTTACGTGTTTATTTTAAAACCCCTCTCTCCGTGGTACGATAACCCACCTTACCATATATACTACCATTTTACCTTATACATCCACAAACATATTCATACATATTAAATTTGATTAGACTCCATTAAAGAACGACATTTGGGGGGCCGATCATATACCAATTAGTATCATGATTCTTTAAATTATAAGCTCATATTTCATGTCAATCTTTCGTCTAAATGTTAGTCCCACTAATAATAATACACTTATATTATATAATGAAAAAATAGAAACACCAAAATTCATTTTAATATTTGAATAATTACTTCTAAAAAACATTCAGAAAAAATAAAATAAAAAGAAGAAGGGGGTACTTTAACAAATACAAAAAAAAGAAGGCACATTAAACTCAAGCTCCACACATACGTGGGTCAGCAAAATTCAAGCCCCACTGTTTAATACTTTCAACTTTACTTTTAAAGTTGAAGCTCCACACATGGGATAGAAAACTTGCTTTGCTCTCAACTGTTTCAAATTTAAAGTTTTCACATACGTGGAGGGACAATGGCCACAAATAAATGAAAGAAGGCACATAAAATAAAGACAAAGAAATATTAAACAATGGGTTCTTAGGCAAAACAAAATATGAAAAGAAAGAAGAAAGAAGAGGAAGAGAAGAAGCAGAATGGGCGTAGACGCAGAGGAGAAGAAGAAGAAGAAAAAGGGGAGGCAGGGTGTTCAAGATCTCAACTTAGGGTGTTCAATATTATTTGAGGGTGTTGTATATATATATATATATATAATTTTTTTTTCTGCACTTTTTTAA
>OU015763.1:3401473-3421162 GCA_907173295.1 Fagus sylvatica | reverse complement strand
GTTTTTGACAGTACGTGCAAATACGACGAGATCGATCAGAAGAAGATGGAGGACGGGGTGTAGCCAAGACAACATCTGAAGAAGACAAATGATGGTGAGGACGTCGATTTTCCTCAGAAATAAGCTCCTTGACAGCAGCATCAAGTGAAGGAAGAGGAGAACGACTAAGCAAAGCAGCTCGAGTAGGTTCAAAGTCCTCACGGAGACCCATCATAAACTGTGTGAAGCGACGATGATCTTTGTACTTGGCAAAAAGATCGATGTCCTCAGCATATCGAAGTGGTGGATCAGCTGCAGCTAGTTGTTCCCACATAGAAGCAGTCTGTGAGTAATAATCAGAAATAGACTGACCTGATTCTTGGCGCATTTGATAAAGCTTGACTTCAATATGAAACTCTAAGGCAAAGTCATAAGTGCAGTTGTACCGAGTGGCCAAGAAAGACCAGGCCGCTTGACCTGTTTCCAATCGAGGAAGGAGACTTCTAATGGTAGGCACAGAGGTGTTAATGAACCAGGAAAGGATCCGGCATTGGATGCTTTCCCACTCCTCAAGACGAGCCTCAAAATCATCAACCTGAACAACTGCTGCAGCTACAGAGTCACCATCAGAACTACCGGAATCTGTGTCAGACCTAGGCACTGGTTTTGGAATGTCACCAGTAACATAACGCCAAAGTCGGCGCCCTTTGAGAAATACAGTCATGTTTTGGGACCAAGCATGATAAGAAGCGGGTCCATCAAGAATAACAGTAATGGGATGTGTAATCTCATGACCTGAAGTAGAACCCATACCTGGAAGAGCCGGATGAGAAAACGGACTTCAAAAATGGAATCTACGCGAAAAACCGTGAAGGACAGTGGTTTTTTTTTTTTTTTTTTCCGGTCAACGGCGGCGGTCACTAGGGCTGACGTGGCGCTGACGTCACTAGGGCTGACGTGGCAGCAGAGAAGGAACGCGCGTGAGGCGCGTGGCGGCGCTGGTCTGCGCGTGGGAGCGCGTGCGCGCGTGGCTGGAGAGCCAGAAACTTCTGGCGGCGCGTGGGGGCGCGTGCGGGGCTGGATCCGGCCGATTTTGGTGGCAATGGACAGATCTTGATGAGATCTATCCAATGAATGTGTTTTTGAGTCAAACAGAAACTCGGAGATGAGGATTCCGAGGAAGGCAGAAACGGCGAGAGGGTTTGCGATCTCGGGGAAGAGACCGTGAACCCGTAGCAGCGGAGGAACGCCGGATTTTGCCTAGTGAAGGCCACAAGAAAGTGGCTCTGATATCATGTTGAGAATAAGAAGAGAGAGAGAAAACAGAGACTGAAAGTGAGCAAAATAGCTCTGTATAATATATATAGCAATTAGGTTAATACATGGAACTGCCTTTATATAGGCAGAGTAGTGTGTGCAGTACAAGTAGATTGGGCCTAAAGCCCAGTAAGCCTACAATAAGCCTATAATATATACTAACACTTCTTTATTTCCTACCAAAAAAACAGACTCAGACCACACATCTAAACACCAAGAAACCAACCAGATCAAAGACACCAACACCAAGAAAACCAAAACCCAAGAGTCTTTAGAAGATGAAGATGGCAATGGAGAGAGCTTTGGCATGGTTCTCTTGAGCAGGAGTCTCTCAGTTTCTTCATCAACTTCTGGATTCCAGTCTGCAATGAAGAGGGCATTTTCATTGAGAAGATCTTCATCAGTTTCTGAGAGGTATTGTAGGATCCATGACCAGTCTGTGACATTAACATCTCCTGTTGATGATGATGAAGTTGGGGACACAATGAGTGGGACAAGAAGATCTGTGAAGAAGAACAAGTACAAGGGAGGCAAGATCCTTAAAGCTTGTAAGCGCCTTTTTGGATTTGGACTGTAACTTTTATTTAAGAGTGAATCTACTTGGCCCTTTTGTTGCAGATATGTCAGCAGCTGGGTCAGGCTTTAGTGCTTTTACTTTGGTTTCCCTTTTTGGATTTTGATTGTGGTAAAAGTAAATTTTTGCATGCTTTTTTGTTCATTAATCTCTTTTTCCATATATTATATAAAAAAAAGATGAGATTAATTTACTTTCCTTTTCTTTTTGGTGATGAATATTCTGTTTCAGATTGCAACTATGTATGCTAGTTTAGCTATCACAATTTCTATTGTAAAGGGATTTTAGTTTCTTGTTTATGTTACATAGGATTTTGATTGAGGGCATTCTTGCATAAGAGGAAAATTAGCACCCCCTCTCCCCAAAAATAGAGAGAGTAATTTCTTAATCATTTTTGGCCCAGATTTAAATCTAGAACTTATCAATTAAGCCCCATTATAAGGTAATTTTGTTTTAATTTGATTAAAATTAGGTTAATAAATATTGAAAATTTTTCTGTTTTAATAGTAATTGTTTAACCTTTTGAATTTTGATGTAATATATGTGAGTTTGAGGGATACTATATGAATAAATATATTTTCCTAAATTAGAAATTTAAAATGAAATTAGACATCTCTGCTCTTAACTCAATTTTTCATTGGTTCATTTTGTTTAAAAAATCAATTGTATACAAATATAACTATATCTTAAAAAAGGTAAAACTTAAAAAAATAAAAAATAAAAAAACTTACATAAACTACCATTTTAAACTAAAACAAACACCAAGTGTTTTTGTGTTTATTAAATACCAATCATGAGTACAATGATATAATATATATGTAGTCCCTTGTCTATGATGATTAATGAGGATGTTCTCACGAAAGTATGATTGATAAATCTTTCTTTTCCTGCCCTCATCAGATATATATATATATATATATATATATTTCTTTATAAAGTTCATTTCCTATTTGAAATTTGAACTTTTGCACATCAAGCAGCTGTGCTTGTTTTTTTTTTTTACTCTGGACATCAAGAATCAAGATCACTGCTGTTCTGCGTGGTCTCCACTGTTGTAACTGGCCATTGTCTCATGGTGCAGCCCCTCAGCCCAGTACATGCTATTTGTTTTCACTTCATTTATTTTTTTCTTATTCTTCTTTTTTTTTTAGACCCCAAATAGTAGTTGGACAAAAGATTGAAAATTAGTACAAAATTGAATTGAATTTGAAATTAAGTTAAGAAAAAGATAAAATTAGTAAAAATAATTATGTGAACTTCGAGAAAGAAATAAAACAAGTTACAGAATTATATGTTTTTTAGTATGTTTTGGAAATATTTGTTGAAGTTAAGGATTTTGACAAATTAAAAGTGAAAAATAAAAAACAATTCATGAATTATTATAAATAAAAACAATATTAAAACCACTTAAAGTTAAAAAAACAAAATTAATATGACAAATGAAACATCCCCATTTTGATCCACTGCCCTCCTTGAGAAACATCCCTTTATTTTCTTGGATTATGTGCAGGGACGGATTTAAGAATTTAATCTAGGGTGTGCACCTCTTTAATTCTAAAGTTTAATAGACATAATACAAAAAATGCTTATAAAGCCGATATACATTATTTATATAACCAAAAAGTAACAAACAAGAAACTCGTTATAATATTTTATAATTGATTTTGACGTGTGTTTCATATTTTGAAACCGTTACATTATAACTTTATTATTAATATTACGAGAAATGTCTTTCCTTATGTATACAATCAATTATAACTCATTCGAGTACACAATCGATTATTCACAATCTTCATAACTGAAAATGATATTTCTACAATGGCAGTCGCAACTGGTAAGTTTGATAGTAAGTTTTATATATATATATATACCTAGAAAAAAAGTTTAACAAAAAAATTAGAGCTATTCTACAATACTCACTCTTTTTGTGAGTTTGGTACCCACTCAATTGTTTTTATCAAATATGATGTAATTGCCATCATATGTGATGGTAGTGTTATCCAATATGATATTAATACTTTCCAATTTTATATATATTAAATTTAAATAAATAAATAAAAATTTAGGGTATCAAGTAACGTGATCATAGGTACCAACATATGTGGGGTAATTACCATCATGTGTGATACTAATATCATCAATGTGATATTTTATCTATTAAAAGTACTACACGCACCAAAAAGAGTGTGGGTATTGTAGGATTATTCAAAAATTTGAGGGTGAACACTTTATAAAATCCAATTATTTATTATATTTTATATCTAATATTTTTTTAAAAAAATATTTGAGGGTGGGCACGCCCTATGGTAGATCCGCCCCTGATTATGTGCAAAGGTTTTAATAATTAAATATGTACCCTAATTTTATAAAGTTGTCCATATTTTGTGTTTGATACGTTAGGTTTATGCTTTTATCATTTTAAAATTGAAAAGGTTCCGTTTGGGTCCTTAGCTATAATGTGATAATTTCTAATTGTGCCACTGACAAACTTCACCCACACTCTAATTATCAGCCTTTCGATCACCTTGCCCATCACCCTTTTCATCCCAACCTTACACCACAACATGTATTACATCATATAATGTCAAATTATTGTCACACACTCACATTCACACTACAATGTATTTTTCTTATTTGAAATATGTACATTATGTTAATTAAAAAATAAAGATGTGTATGGATATGCTACTTTCTTTTTCTTTCTTTTCCTAAGTGTATGGATGTGCTGTTAGTTTTAGTCCATAAGACTTATTAAATTAATTAACAAGGTTCATGCGCACCTATATGCGCAAAGGAGTTCATAGTAGATTTACCTAGAATAAAAAAGAAAACAAAAAGTTCAAAGTAGAATTTCTGAGTGGTTTAATTGAGTGTGAAACTCATACACATTAGTGATTTTGGAAAAAACCACGACAAAAACAGCTGCAAAATGAGGCTAATGTTCTTGCTCACGCCCATTAAAATAAAATAAAAAGTTCATTGGCCACTACTCACTTGCTCACTTGGAAAATTCTATAACCCAGAATATTCTTGCTGAATATTGGAAAATTCTACAACAAAACAACTGCAAATAGAACAATGCAAGCCTAAGAAGGAGTGTAATAAAAACTGCAATGAATTTTTTTTTTCCTTACAATAAGTGGGTTGGCGGATTTGAATCCACGTTCTCCCTATGAACAACACCACAAAACCATAAGATGATTTATGTGCACGTATATGCTAAAGAGTTCAAAGTAGATTTGTTCCAAAAGTCCGCAAGAAATAGTTCAATTGGTTAGGCCTTGAGTTTGTTCCTTAGAGGACACCGATTTAAATCCTCACTTACCTTACCTGATACACAGTTCTTGCAGACAAATCATGTATTTGGAGTTTGCTCTCCAAGGGTGGATCCAAAAGATTTTGTCTTGATGAGATTCCACGATCATAAAAAGAAAAAAGAAAAAAAGGATTAATCAGAAAAAAGAAGAAGAAGAAGAAGAAGTTCATAGTAGATTTTCTGGTTTGTCCAAACATGTATTGAGTGATTTAATTGAGTGTGAAACTCATACACATATTAGTGATTTTTTTTTTTGTTGTTGGTTAAATTGGAAAAATCTACAACAAAACAGCTGCAAATAAAGGCTAATGTTCTAGCCCACGCCCATTAAAATAAAATAAAAAAGTGTATGGTCACTAACTTGCTCACTTGGAAAATTCCATAACCCAGAATATTCTTGCTTACTACTGGAAAATTCTACAACAAAACAGCTGCAAATAGACCCATGCAAGCCTTATCTTGAGTGCAAAAAGATAAAAACAAAAATAATATTATTTTTTTAAGAATAAGTGGAGTGAGCGGATTTGAACCCATGTTCTTCTTATGAACAACACCACTAAGTCACAAGGTGATTTATAAATTAATTAATAATTTTAATAAAATAATACCAATAGCTTTATAATTTAACCAATACCTTTTCGAACAGGATCTTTTTTGAAATGAAATGGAAAATCTCCATTTCATGTCTAGATTAAATCTAATCTAACAATATACAGATTGTCACGTCATTTAAAATTTTAAATGACGAGACTCTTTGTACATTGTTAAATTTGTGAAATAAAATCTGAATCTTGAAATGGACAAATGGAAAGATTTTTAAATGGAGAAGATCCTTTCTCACCTTTTTGTATTTCAATAGAGACTTCATGTGTGCAAATTCCCATTTTTTCAACTATCGAATTATAAATAAATAAATAAATAAAAAGATATGTAATATTTATTAAGACTAAGCAAACTCTGCACGTCAAAGCTAACACTATACTCTTTGCGCACATCCGGGAAAAGTTTTTGGCAACTACGAAGAAATTGTTTAGCACCAGAGTGGTCCTTGTCAATTCAGTTGAAACCCTTTATAAATAAAGCCTTTAACCTCAACTAACTAGATCTCCCTGACCCTCGATACACTAAAGAAAATGTTCTCCAACTTTGCAAAAGTGGTGGTCCTTGCCTTGTTGATTTTTACAATCAAACCTCTTGAGGCTACGAGGGTTTTGGTTCATATGAATTCAACATTTGGTGCAACTACAAACAAGGTGTCATCTTCACACAAAAGACCAACAGTGCCACCTTCTGGCCCTGATGATTGCACCTACATCCCCAGCCCTGGTGAACATTGTCCTATGCTCCTAGTCCATAAGTGAACAGAATGGATCTTTTAGGTGTGGTGTTGTGGAGTCTGTTCTGTTCTTCTATTTTCTGTTTTTTTTTTTTTTTTTTTTTGGGGGTTGAATATATATATATAGTTAATGATTGTCTTGTACCAATTTACACCACTTTTTTCACTTCATGCTAAAGTCATGGATCCATAATTTGTAGATATTGATGTTTACTCCTAGGTATGTGGTGTGTGTAGTGTGTAGTGTGTAATTAAGACAACAATTGTTCTATATAATATTGTATGTTGTTGCATGTAAGAATACAACCATCTTGCTGGAACAAAAAAGGTTGATTTCACATATTATATTTTAACCCTGAAATGTTTGGTTCAAACTCATAGAGAATGCTATGTTTTAGTAAGCATTATCTAGATTATATCAATACTAAACAATAAGCTGGATATATGTTAACTTTCTTCTTCAGTTTATTTTCATCTTTAAAAGGAATGTGAATCTTTTTAAAGAATCACTTTTTTTAAATAAAGATTTATTTTCATGTAATAAATGAAATAAGTTGAATACACTAATTAATGGAAATAAGTTGATCCAAATATGCACTAATACCAGTCAATTCAAATCACTTTTTTGTTAGGAGCAACATACTAAAATTTAGTCAAATTAAATCAGAGTTGAAAATTGAAATGACTGGCTAGCTTAAAGGCGGTGGAAATTTCTAAAAAATAGTTCTCTCGCTCACACTCAATTTTCTAGATATACTGCAACCTCTCTAAAACAAAAGGGAAACAGTGATTACTTTAATGTAGAAAATGTTATTTTAGTTACATCTAAGTATTGGAAAATGCATAGAACATCTTCTAGAGATGTAATAGAAGATACTAGTTTGTTTGCACCAAATGGTTTTTGAATAACACTCCCAATTGGTTGTGAACACTATTATGGACTTGTGAAATATATTATAAACAAACAATAGGAACAAGAAAAAACTAAAAAGAAAAGAGACACAATCATACACAAGATAAGCAAACTAAGGATTTATGTATTTCAACCTTAGGCCTACATATCCACGGACAGTGATGAAGAGAAAATTTCACTTAGAAAGTATGGAGATTATACAATAATAATATAAAAACACTCTCACAAGAGATATCTCTCACAAATACAATAATCAGTGCAAAAAAACAAAGAGCTAGTTGTGTTTCTATAAATATAGAGCGTTCGGTTATTGTTCTCATTTTTGTGTTTTCAAAACTTGTTCACAGAGTCGAGGTGTCAAAGAAAAATAATTAAAAAAATCCTTAATCACTAGGAGAACGCTTTCCTTCCAAGCCAAATTCGGCAAACAAACTGACCTATGGAAAAATAGACCCCCTTTTGGAATTCAATCCACTGACATAACAAGAAATTTTTTTATGCTGAAACCAACAAAAGAACAAAGTTACTTTTGTGTGCTTCTTCCTTGCAAATTCGTGTTTTTGTGCTTGTATTACACTATTAAAAGCAAGACAAAGCTTAATTTAACACTTACATACGCGTTATTATGAAAGCATGCCACATATTTTATATATATATGTCCAGCAGAAATCAGAATCTACTTTGATTAATTTTCACCTTTATTATAGGATAAAAATCCATGATGAGTTGGTAGTGTTGTGAGTCAGTGAGTGTATATCACTTTTATTTTTAGGGTGTTCCCACGAAATTATTGATAGGATATTGTTATTGAAACTAATTCTTTTTCTACAAATCTTAAGAAAGGCAGTTTTTTTTTGGTTTGTTGGGGAACAATATTACATCCTACACATGAAATTTCCTCTTAAAATATCCTTCCCCTTATCAAATTTTTGGTCTTCTCTCTCCTTGATTAATTTTCAACTTTGTTGAATGTGTGAAGACTCTCTCTCTCTCTCTCTCTCTCTCTCTCTCTCTCTCTCTCTCTCTAAACCATTTTTTCTCTTTGATTGGCATGTACTAATACGATTTACTAGATCTAATGAAGATTTATTTATTTATTTTTATGAAAGATCTAATGTAGATTTAATCTCCACAATCCTGGATTAATAAAGTAGATGGGGGCCACCCCATCAAGGCACAACTCTTCATTTGGTCATTAATTAAAAAATGTGTTGAATATGACATACAATTAGAATAACTAATTAATAGTAACCCTGTTATTTGGGTATTCGATCTAATGGTAATCCCCCTCCTCAATAAGCCTTATCTCTCTATGAGTGTGTGAGTTCGATCTCCACGATCTTCAAAATATACGTGTGTGTGAGTTTAAATTAGAATTTCTAAAAAAAAAAATAATAACCCCCTAAGATTGTCTAAGCATTTCTCTTCCTTTAAAAAATAAATAAATAAATAAACCTTTTTTTTTTCTTTGGTAATTGGCATTGTACTATTCAGACCATTCTCATTAAAAACATACACACGCCAAAAAAGAAATGAAAAAAACACACAGGCCTTCATCGCTAACACTACCCACATTGTACAAGAGCCACAAAGTATTTCAAAAATATATAAATGGTGGTGAGTTTTGAGTTCGGCTAGCTCAACTAGAACAAAAAGGGAAAAATTATGAGTAGCATATAGAAGACTATCTTTGGCTCAAATCTTAGTTACGGTTCAGCATGCCGTTTTGATTGAACAAAACTAATTGATCTCGGCAACTTCTTGTCTTGTGCAAAATTGTGAGGGAGACTATGAAATCAACTCAGAGTGATCACTTTTTTGTTCAGCTACTTCCCTAGAGTCCTACGAGCCAATTTCTCTAACAAATATTGGAGTCCATGTCTTTTTTAAGTGGATTTATATTAGTTTTTGTTTTTGGAAATGATATTTCCGCACCAATATTTGTTATTTCCGCATTATTAGTGTGAAAATATCAAATTATGGTGTACAAAATCATATTAAGAATTGATATTTCCGTACCAATAATACGAAAATAGCACTTACTTTTTTTTGTTTAGTATATTTATTCTTGTACATAATCTTAAAACTTACTCACTAGATAAATCAGACAAAGATATCAAGAATTGGGCTTTGTGCCCATCTCTATACAAGGATGGAGACTGGCCTAGACGACTACACTAGACCTATTAGTCTATTACAAAGATAAGCCCAAGAGGTCAAACAGTGGGTCGAGGTGTTACTAGATCCTGACAAAGATAAGCCCAAGAGCACCTTCACCTATGATGCCACACCAAAAGTTTTTAGTGACCCTGAAAAATGTATTTAGCAAAAAAAAGTGACCCTGAAAAATAAGTGGGTCTACTCACATAACAAATTGTCACAGTATTTTTATAATTGTTGAGGTGGTGGTGTTGGTAATAGGTAATAAAGTGACGTTAACAGTGAGTTCTTATAAAAACTAATAAAAACCTATTAATTTAACGGGTATAAAAATATTGTGACAATTTATTGTGTCGATAGTATTTCTTAAAACTTTAAAAGTAATGAAATATTATGCATTCTTTATGTAGTTTGTTTTATGTTTAGAAGCAGTATGTTTTGAAACTAATTCTTGCATTTTGTTATTTTGAATTCTTGTTGTTATGTTGGTAAAATGATTGTGATTAGAGACTTAATTATGGACTATGATGTTTCGAACCCTTTATAAGATATGGTTCGTAGTATAAGTCAATTCTTGTCTTTTGTTAATTTGAATTATTATTGTTGTTTATGTGGGATTATGGTTAGTAATGTCAGAGAGCTTAAATAAGTATTTATCTTTTAATTAGTTTTATAAAACGAATATTAACAACTTTTATCATTCTGATTTGTGTTGCAGGTAAGAAACATACATAGAGACTTTGGTGCAACTTTTCAGTGTGGATCAACTTATCCTTTATAACAAGAAATGACAATTTTGAAATTTGTATAACTTATTGTTATACTATACAATTTTGATATTTGTATTCATGACATGTGGAGCAACTTATCATTTGTAACTGTTGTGTAACTGTGTAGAACTTACTGTTGAATTAAAAAACTTTGATATTTGTATTCATTACATGTGTATTTTATAAACTCATTGAATTACTAGTATTTTTTTTATTATAATGAATTAATGATTTTTTAGCATTTTGTGCTTTAAATTTAATTATTTGATTATAAATTAGTATTTGCAAATAGGTTATTGGAAGTTTGGAACAAAACCGTTGCAACAAAAACCCTATTGAAGCGATCACGAAAACTGCTATAATAGGAGAATTGCAACAAACTTCTTATAGCGGTTGTGATACCGCTACAAAAATCTTTTTTAGTGATTGTTTGGCCTTTTTGCAGCGATTTTGGCAGCTGCAAAAAGGCCTAATTTCCTTGCAGTGAGAACATTATATTTTTACACATGAAATTTCCTCCTAAAATATCTTTTCACTAACTAAATTTTAAACCTCCTCTAATCTCTCTTTTGCGCATTGGTTTAATTTAGATTTTTCAACTTTCTTTAGTCAAAAAAGAAAAGAAAAGAAAAAAAGAAGTGTCACAAGTGACAACGTAATTATGTCAGTAAGTCTATTCACACACACACACACACACACACAAAAAGTTTTGAAAATTTTTTGTAAAAAAATGATATCTTGAACATTGCTCTAATTATTTGACCCACATAAATTAGGTGCTTGCCTAGCTTTACTTTTTTTTTTTTTTTTTTTTAAGGCTCCGTTTGTTTCGCTGTAAAATATTTTTCATTGCAAAATGTTTTCAGTTGAAAAATGATTTCAGGAAAAATGATTTTTTTTTTTTTTTGTTTGGTTGCATTCCGGAAAATGCTCGGAAAATATTTTACAGTGTTGTGCGAAAGATAGAGCAGAAGGGGCGGGGGGTGAGGCGTGCGTTTTTGGAAAATGGTTTACGAAAAAATTGGGTGTAAACCATTTTCCAAATTTTAACAAAGGATTTTCCGGTTAACGGAAATTATTTTCCGTTTAACCACCATTTTACAGTGAAACAAATACCCACAAATCTGAAAATATTTTCCAAAAAATATTTTATAGCGAAACAAACAGAGCCTAATAAGAATATTTTTACTAAAGAAAGAGTAGAAAATACAACAACTTGTAGATGATCCTCCTCCTTCTATTTCTCCCCGGAAGAAAATCCATTGGAGAAGAGAAGATATATGGATAAAGGACCATATATCAGTAGTGAGTCACTCAATAACAACTTTAATTTGCAAGTGTATGTAGAATTATTCAATTGGAATCTCTTAGAACATATATAGACCACATCCCAACACCACAAATCAAGACAACATGAACTTGATTTCCTCAATAATTCTTCGTCCACTTCATTCTTAATGGCTTTGATCACATATTTCTTGAACCCCCTTTCATTTTCAACAAATCACTGAAAAAATAGAAACAACAAAAAGAACAGACAAGGCTAAAGCCTAAAACATGCAAACAAATTAAAGAGCTTGCGAAAAAATTATTCAGCAAAAAAAAACTGTAGGTCGCTAATGATGAGGACTCCACAGCTTATCGCAAGGATAACAAAGTTGCTTATCAATTTGAAAATTAGGCAAAACATGGATGGATGTACACAGCTTAATGCTTTTGTTTTGTATGATAACCCTTCAGCTCTTGTGGAGGCCTTTATTTGATTTAGATGTATCTGAACATTTTGAGACCTGTTTGGTCTCTCTATGAGGGTGTTTGGTACGTTGTTTTCAAATTGTAATTCTGTGATTGCAATCCATAATCACTGGGTTCCCATTGAAAAAAAATTTGTTTGGTACATACAATTTAAGTGAAGTCTGAAATCCTAACTTGAATTTTATGTGGATCCCATGACAAATTTGAGAACAGCCAATGACAATGGCAAATGAGAACAGCCAAGAGATGTGTTTTTGAATTCAAATCTCTTGTGTTTTCAATTCCAATGTTTCGGATTCAACTCATTAATTATTACCAAATAATTTTATTTCGGACTGTAATTCAATCACAAATTATTACAATTACTGAGCTCCCATAAGAGACCAAACTCTCAAATGTTTTCTCTCTCTCTCATCCATTATTCCAAAGACTCTTCTCTCTCTCTCTCTTTCTCTCGGCCATTACAGAGGAGGGCTCCCCTTCAAAACAAAAAATCCCAATAGTAAGCAAGAACATATTCCATACACAGCAGCAAGAAGACATCTAGCAAAACTCATAGCAAAAAAAATCCCAAATCAAAACCTATCAAGCTCAACCAACAAGAACACGACAAGACCAAGAAAAAAAAAAAGAGAAAGCAAAAGAAAAGAGGACCCACTGAAGAAAAAGAGAGAACACAACAACCTATCAAGCGCATATTCGATTCGTGTCGATTCGACAACCCCCAACCTCACCACCTCATCCCCCTTGATCTTTGTCCATGCAAGCAAGAAATCCCAGCGAGCTAAGGCGAGATGATCTTGGATCTCATCATCAATCTCCGGGGGAAGGTGAGGCCGAGGTCGACCTCACTCAAGCACGCCTCTAAATTAGAAATCCGGGATCTTTGCTCTTGCGTTGATCAAAGGGGTGAAGAAAGGGAGAGGGAGGGTTTGTGTTCATCAGTGAAGTTGAGGGAAGAGGTGAAGAGGGAGGGGAGGGTTTGAGAGAGAGAAGAGGTGAGAGGCAGAGGAGAAAAGGGGGGAAAAAAAAGAGAAAGATGAGAACTAAAGAGAGAGACGGTGAAAAGAGAAGAAAAGGGGAAAAAAAAAAGAAAGAGGAGAACTGAAGAGAGAGACTGTGAGAAAGAGAAGAAAAGGGGAAAAAAAAAGAAAGAAAGAAGATAAGGATAAGATGAGATTTGTGGAGAGAGAAAAGAAGAAGAAGATAAATGAAAAAAATTATATTTATTTATTTTGTATTATTATTTAAAAAAATTAATTAATAATGTAATGATAAAATTATAATGAAAATTATTAATTTTGTATTGATAGTAGATTAAAGGATGAAATCCTCTACAATTGTTATAGGTGCAACCAAGTCTAAAAACCAAAACTATGTACCAAACATAATTTTTTTTTTTTTTAAATTGTGATTTCAGTTGTGAAACCAAAACTATGTACCAAATAGAATTTTTTTTACAATCTTGAATTCAAATCAGGATTAAAGTTCCAACTTGAATACTAAAAAAAGTCACAAAACCAAAACAGAAAACGAAAACATGTACCAAACAGGCCCTATAATTTTCTTTAATGCAATCTCAGTTTACCAAATGAAAAAATTATCAACAAATCAATGATAAAATAGAAACAATAAAAGAACCGACAAGGCTAAAGCCTAAAAAAACAAATTAAAGAGCTTGTGAAAAAATAATTCAGTAAAAAACAAGTTTGTGAAAAAGTATATGCATGGGACTAACCTCGCTCTTCGTTAGATCATTATTATATGTAGTATAACATTTGTAATCCCGACCAAAGATCATTATTTATGTAGTATAACATTTGTAATCCCAACCAAAGATCATTATTATATGTAGTATATCATTTGTAATCCCAACCAAAGATCATTATTTAAGTTATAACATTTGTAATCCCAACCAAAGATCATTATCATTACAACCAAAGATCATTATTATATGTAGTCAGGGGTGGCCCTGGGCAAGGGCGAGGTGGGCGACCACCGTAGGTCTCACCTCAAAATTAGGTCTCATCTAAAAATTTTTTAAGACCCTTATACCTCACCTTAAAATTAGGCCTCATCCCAAAATTTTCAAGGTCCTTATTGAAAAGCCTCAATATATTTATATATACAAAAATTAAAAAAGCCCATATATTTAAAACAAACCTTTAAATTAAGCCTAATAATAATTTATTTCTCTAACCCAAATATGTATGAGAACAATTTTTGGTATTTATTTGATGTGAAGAAGCTAACTTCACTAAATTATGATAATTTGAAAAATTATTATGTTAATCTTGAAGGTTTTTTAAAACTTGATAATTTTTTTGATCTTGATGGTATTGATTTATTTTCAGACTTAAAAGTCTTACAAGAGATTTTACCAAAAGAAAAAAAGACAGCGACAAATATACTTAATTTTATCAAGAAATTGAATTGTTCCAAATGTATCTATTGTATATAAAATATTATTGACTATACTTGTCACAGTCGCATCCGTTGAAAAAAGTTTTTCAAAGTTAAAATTATAAAAATCTTACTTGCCATCAACTATGTCACAAGAAAAATTAAATGGATTAGCCATATTATCTATTGAACAAGATTTGTTAGAAAATATTGAATATAAAAGTTTAATTAGTAATTTTGTAGCAGAAATCGTATGTAGAGTAATTTTTCAATGATTTTTTTTTTTTTAAAGATAAAAGACATCATTTTTTTGCATCGTCCCAAACCTCATAATTCCTAGGACGGACCCTGTATGTAGTATAACATTTGTAATCCCAACCAAAGATCATTATTTATGTGTCCAAGTTGCGTAGCAGCTGTATATGCAATGAATAAACATTCCTAAATTTCCAACATACGGATGCAGTACTTAAATTTTTTTTTTTACACTTTTTTTTTTTTGGTTAAAAGGAAATATATAAATTACGAGCTAATCAAACGGAAACGAGTAGCATTTGATACATCAAAAGCCAAAGCCTCCAGCAGATACGTTGGGGCATTGGAAAAAGAAAGAAAATCCGGAGACTGGGCATAGCCAGCTTTTGCAAGTAAATCAGCACAACCATTCGCTTCCCTAAATATGTGCTTGAGGGAACAAAGCTCAAATCTCTCCATTAGAGACCTGCAATCAGTCACAATGGCACTCAAAAAAATATTAGGGGTAGTAATGGAGTTAGCAAGCTCAACTGCAACTAAAGAATCCATCTCAATCTCAAGGTTAAGAATCCCAAGATCAATGGCTAGCTCTAAACCATCTTTGAGAGCCCTCAATTTGGCCTGAACACTAGTTGTGGCACCAATGGCCCTAGAAAAACCACCCACCCATTCACCTACAATGATTACGGATAACTCCCCCACCCCCTGCCAATCCTGGATTTCCCAATGATGAACCATCCGTATTCAATTTAAACCAACCCAAAGGAGGTGAAACCCATTTAATAGGAGTAGAAATCCTAGTTTTTTCCTTGGAGCAATTGCCAATAAGATAGAAAAATTCTGATGCATATGAAATGGCATTTACCATAGGATCCAAAAAGCAGGAATCAGGTTTAAAGACAAATTGGTTTCTTCTCAACCATAGGCTCCAAATACCAAAAGAAAACAGAGTTTGCCATGGAATGTTATGATCATGAGTAGAAGAGGCAGTGCAATTAATATGAATCCAATCAAGCAAAGAAGCAGAATAAAATTGAAAGCCCAAGGATGGGAATCGAAAAGAGTTCCAAAAAATAATAGAATCAGGGCAATCTCTAAGCATATGGATTAAGGATTCATTAGGACCCAAACATCTAGGACAAAAGGTGGGGATATTAATCCCTCGAGATGCAAGTATTTCCCGCACAGGAACGCTAAGATGGTAACATTGCCAAAGAAAAAACATAATTCTAGGACTAGTTCTAACTTTCCAAATCCAAGAGAAAGGTTTAGAACTAGAACATTCAGAAAATTTGTTGCATGCTATAGAATATGCTTTGCCAAGTTTAAAATCACCTCCAACTGTGTCCCAAACACGCTTATCAGTAAGAGGTCTATTTGGGCAAATCAACATTGCCTTTATAGCCTCCCGAGTACAAGAGTACAAGGGAAAGGATCAGGAATATCAAGAAGGAGAGGATTGAAAGATTCAGAAAATTTGTTGCATGCTATACTTTGAAGTTTAAAATCACCCCCAACTGTGTCAACAACAGCAAGAGGTCATTTGGGCAAACAACATTGCCTTTATAGCCTCTCGAGTACAAGCAGGAATATCAAGGGAGAGGATTGAAAGATTCCACATATGGACACCCTCAACAACATCACAAACACGAAGAGTATCCTCATGACAAAGGACCATGCACCAAGGTGCGAAGAGGGCTATCACCAACCCATAAATCAAGGGAGAGGATGCCAAAACACCCTCAACAACATCACAAACACGGAATCCTCCCACTGTATGGCCATTGTTAACCACCCATCTAAGACCTTTCCTAAAAACCTCATGACCCTTCCTTAACCCTTTCCAATTACTAGACCCACTCCTACGAGTTCTCAACCTCTCGTCCATAATACCATTAGGACAATACTTAGCAATCAAAGTTTTGGCCCATAAGTAGGGGTGGGCTCGGGTCGGGCGGGTCGGGTTTGGGGGAAATATTTTATCCTACCCAACAGATTCGGGTTTGAAGAAATGAAATCCGTTGACCGTCCATTGTGTGGTCGGATCGGGTGATCGGGTTTATCGGGTCAAGAACGGTCGGGTATTGGTTATTAACCATATCATCAAACTCAAAATCAAACTCAAACTACAAAGTTAAAAAATGCAAAAAAAAATTCAATCAACAACCACAAATTTCCAAATCTGAACAAATGGGTTGGAGGTCTCACCTACTTCGGCGAGAATCGCGCTAGATCTGGCGAGATCTCTTCCAAATCCGGCGGGATCTCTTCCAGATCCGGCGAGATCTCGCTAGATTGGTGAGATCTCGCTTGGCGGTGCTCAATGAGATCTAGTCGAAGTTGCGGTGCTTGGTGGAGAAGATCTAGTCGGAGAGGTGACCGTGATTCCGTGAGTCTGACCGTGAAGGAGAGAGAAAGAGAAAGGGAGCGGCTGAGAGTGAGACCGTACGACCGTGTGGGTAATGGCCAGGGCTGGCTGGGTACTGATCTAGTAGGCGGGTAAGGGCTGGGTACTAGGTTTATATATATATATATATATATATATATATATATATATATATATATATATATATTATTTAATTAAATATTGTCGGGCGGGCGGGTATCCACCCGACCAAAATTCTAAAAACCGTTATCCGTTCGTTATCCAGATATTTAAAATATCTGTATCCGTATATATGCGTACGGGCAGGCGGGCGGGTGAGCGGGTTGGCCGGTTTGGTCAGGCAGGTCGGGTTCCACGGTTTTTTGCCCACCCCTACCCATAAGGAATCAAATTCCTTCATCACTCTCCAATTTAGCTTTGCAAGAAGAGCAAGATTTCCAGCCTTAGCAGAGTATAAGCCCAAACCTCCCAAATCTTTAGGTCTACACACTTTATCCCAACTAACCATATGCATTTTCTTCCTTTCATCAGTGGAACCCCAAAGAAAATCTCTATTCATTTTTTTTTTTGACACTTCTATCACGTAACACGACATAAAGTGTTACGTCACGTAATGTCGTAATGTAACTAATTGTTATAAATTTTTAAATAATTAAATTTTAAATAAGTATAGAAAATAAATGAAAACATCAGGATCAAAATGTTTTTATCGTGTTCACATTAAAACTTTGCCAAATGAACTTTTAGTCCAATGACACTTTATTGACTTATAACCCACTTCCCTTTTGGCATTCTCATAATTAAAACTTGTTCGTCTGAACATATTGAGAATATTTTCCATTCGATCACTCACTATTCTGATGGTGGAGAGTGGATCCATCATAGGGTAAGAATTCTGATAAGATAATAAATATTCTTTTCTTTAATACATAGGTGCATGCCTGTGTCTTAACTCTTAACTACTAATTAGCCACGTGAAGCCTGAAGAAGAGTGGCGGCAATAACCCGAAGAAGTTTGACAAATGCGTTTGGAAGATTGAAACTAGTTTGAGTCGGTTTGACAGTTACCAAACACGTTGGTGAAGGTTTGGTAAAAGACTACTTCACCAGCGCGCGTGAAGAGTGCTTTTAGGTTACTAATAAGTAATAACATGTACATAGCCTGAATAAGAGTGCTATACATCAGCGAGTAAATTGAAGAGTGTTTCACTAGCGCGTTGCTGCAATGCTAGTGGTGCAAGGGAAAATTCCCCCCCATTTGGCAGAGGTTCGAATCCCCTCTGCCCTCCCCAAACAGTGTGTGCGTGTGTGTAGTGTAGATTGCTATCGTCAAATCAAAAAAAAAAAAAAAAAAAAATAAGTAATAACATGTACATAGCCTGAATAAGAGTGCTATACATCAGCGAGTAAATTGAAGAGTGTTTCACTAGCGCGTTGCTGCAATGCTGACCTTCCAGAGAAACTTTTCTTCGCAATTTCGTTGCGTCAAACTAAGCCCACAATGATTTACTTTCATATACCCCAACTAGGCACTATATATAATGTACGTGTATATCTTTGTACACAGAAATTAATTAGAAGCATACATTCTTCCTTTCTCCGTTGGCTAAAAAAAATGAGGAATGGAACTCTTTTCTGTGTGGCAAAAGTGGTGATCCTTGCCTTCTTCATTTTCACAACCAAACCTCTTGAGGCTGCCTGGCATTTGATTGATATGAAGTCCACACAAGGTGTAAACAATGTGTCATTTCCAGACAACAAGGCAGCAGTTCCACCTTCTAGACCTCTTGTTCATGAGGCTGCGAGCTCTGTAGATGATATGAAGTCCACACTAGGTGTAAACAAGGTGTCATTTCCAGACAACAAGGCAGCAGTTCCACCTTCTAGACCTCTTGTTCATGAGGCTGCGAGTTCTGTGGATGATATGAAGTCCACACAAGGTGTAAACAAGGTGTCATTTCCAGACAACAAGGCAGCAGTTCCACTTTATAAACATCTTGATGAGGCTGCAGCGAGCCCTGTGGATGATATGACGTCCACACTAGGTGTAAACAAGTTGGCGAATCCAGAAAATAAAGGAGCAGTTCCACCATCTAGCCCTAATCCTTGCTCTCACATCCCCAAAGGTGATAAAGGACATTGCAACAAATGAACAAAATAGAGCTTTAGCTGTGGTATTGTGGAGTATTGAGGCCTTTGGATGATATGAAGTCACGTCCACTGTTGTTGGTGTGTAACTTTTATGTAGCATATTTAAGAATGAATCTACTTGACCTTTTGGGCCAAGTTTTATCATTCTCGTTGTCTATATATATACATTGAAAATTGCATAGAAAATTTCACACTGTTCTTGTGGTGTGATTGACTCAAAATGAGATTAGTTGCAATTTTATGTGTGAGATGGTGTTGAAATTTCGGTGTCCCTAATAGAATTGTTTTTATCAAGCCCAAATGATCAGTTGATTTTACTTTGATTCCTCTTAATTGGATTCTGATTGTGTTATGAGTAAATTTTTGGATGTTTT
>OU015763.1:3371308-3401373 GCA_907173295.1 Fagus sylvatica | reverse complement strand
CACGCAATAGCGCTTGATAGGTTGTTGTGTTCTCTCTTTTTTCTTCAGTGGGTCTCTCTTTTTTTTTCTTTTTTTTTTTTTTTTTGGTCTTGTCGTGTTCTTGTTGGTTGAGCTTGATAGGTTTTGATTTGGGATTTTTTTTGCTATGAGTTTTGCTAGATGTCTTCTTGCTGCTGTGTATAGAATATGTTCTTGCTATTGGGATTTTTTGTTTTGAAGGGGAGCCCTCCTCTGTAATGGCCGAGAGAAAAGAGAGAGAGAGAGAAGAGTCTGGAATAATGGATGAGAGAGAGAGAAAACAGGGGAGAAGACACAAAATTGTGGGGCCCAGTAATGGTAATAATTGTGAGTTAAGTCCGAATTTGAATCCACTTTGAATCCAAAAACACCCTCTTGGCTGTTCTCAAATTTGCCATGGGATCCACGTAAAATTCAAGTTAGGATTTCAGACTTCACTTAAATTGTGTGTACCAAACAAATTTTTTTTCAATGGGACCCAGTAATTATGGATTGCAATCACAGAATTACAATTTGAAAACAACGTACCAAACACCCTCATAGAGAGACCAAACAGGTCTCAAAATGTTCAGATACATCTAAATCAAATAAAGGCCTCCACAAGAGCTGAAGGGTTATCATACAAAACAAAAGCATTAAGCTGTGTACATCCATCCATGTTTTGCCTAATTTTCAAATTGATAATCAACTTTGTTATCCTTGCGATAAGCTGTGGAGTCCTCATCATTAGCGACCTACAGTTTTTTTTTGCTGAATAATTTTTTCGCAAGCTCTTTAATTTGTTTGCATGTTTTAGGCTTTAGCCTTGTCTGTTCTTTTTGTTGTTTCTATTTTTTCAGTGATTTGTTGAAAATGAAAGGGGGTTCAAGAAATATGTGATCAAAGCCATTAAGAATGAAGTGGACGAAGAATTATTGAGGAAATCAAGTTCATGTTGTCTTGATTTGTGGTGTTGGGATGTGGTCTATATATGTTCTAAGAGATTCCAATTGAATAATTCTACATACACTTGCAAATTAAAGTTGTTATTGAGTGACTCACTACTGATATATGGTCCTTTATCCATATATCTTCTCTTCTCCAATGGATTTTCTTCCGGCGAGAAATAGAAGGAGGAGGATCATCTACAAGTTGTATTTTCTACTCTTTCTTTAGTAAAAATATTCTTATTAGGCTCTGTTTGTTTCGCTATAAAATATTTTTTGGAAAATATTTTCAGATTTGTGGGTGTTTGTTTCACTGTAAAATGGTGGTTAAACGGAAAATAATTTCCGTTAACCGGAAAATCCTTTGTTAAAATTTGGAAAATGGTTTACACCCAATTTTTTCGTAAACCATTTTCCAAAAACGCATGCCTCACCCCCCCCCCTTCTGCTCTATCTTTCGCACAACACTGTAAAATATTTTCCGAGCATTTTCCGGAATGCAACCAAACACGGAAAAAAAAAAAAAAAAAAATCATTTTTCCTGAAATCATTTTCATCTGAAAACATTTTGCAATGAAAAATATTTTACAGCGAAACAAACGGAGCCTATTGAAAAAAAAAAAAAAAAAAAAAAAAAAAAAAGTAAAGCTAGGCAAGCACCTAATTTATGTGGGTCAAATAATTAGAGCAATGTTAAGGATATCATTTTTTTACAAAAAATTTTCAAAACTTTTTGTGTGTGTGTGTGTGTGTGTATGTGAATAGACTTACTGACATAATTAAGTTGTCACTTGTGACACTTGTTTTTTTTCTTTTCTTTTCTTTTTGACTAAAGAAAGTTGAAAAATCTAAATTAAACCAATGCGCAAAAGAGAGATTAGAGGAGGTTTAAAATTTAGTTAGTGAAAAGATATTTTAGGAGGAAATTTCATGTGTAAAAATATAATGTTCTCACTGCAAGGAAATTAGGCCTTTTGCAGCTGCCAAAATCGCTGCAAAAAGGCCAAACAATCACTAAAAAAGATTTTTGTAGCGGTATCACAACCGCTATAAGAAGTTTGTTGCAATTCTCCTATTATAGCAGTTTTCGTGATCGCTTCAATAGGGTTTTTGTTGCAACGGTTTTGTTCCAAACTTCCAATAACCTATTTGCAAATACTAATTTATAATCAAATAATTAAATTTAAAGCACAAAATGCTAAAAAATCATTAATTCATTATAATAAAAAAAATACTAGTAATTCAATGAGTTTATAAAATACACATGTAATGAATACAAATATCAAAGTTTTTTAATTCAACAGTAAGTTCTACACAGTTACACAACAGTTACAAATGATAAGTTGCTCCACATGTCATGAATACAAATATCAAAATTGTATAGTATAACAATAAGTTATACAAATTTCAAAATTGTCATTTCTTGTTATAAAGGATAAGTTGATCCACACTGAAAAGTTGCACCAAAGTCTCTATGTATGTTTCTTACTTGCAACACAAATCAGAATGATAAAAGTTGTTAATATTCGTTTTATAAACTAATTAAAAGATAAATACTTATTTAAGCTCTTTGACATTACTAACCATAATCCCACATAAACTAACAGAAATGCAGAAAACAAGAATGCAGAAAATCAGAGAAAGCTTGTACAGAAGAAGAAAACTGGAATTTCTTGTATATTCTTGATATTTGATTACTGAGTACTAATGAGTATTTATACAAACTTATTCTAAACTTATCTCTTGCTAAAAACAGAATTAACTAACTCTACTTTAACAGAATTAACAAACTCTTCTATCACAGCTAATTACAGCTTGTTTAAGTGGAGCATGTGATCTGCATGTGGCTGATCCCTTCTTAGTTAAGCTGTAGTCGTTTTATTCTTCATCACTGTCTTCTTGTCGTTTTAGCTTACTGCCTCTAATCCTGAGTTCTAACACTCCCCCTCAAGATGGAGTGCACAAGTTGTGCATTCCCATCTTGACTATCAAACTAGAGAATAGAGGAAACCCAAGAGCTTTAGTCATTATGTCTGCAACTTGATGTTTACTTGGCACATGGAGATTTCGAATAACACCTTCTTGAATCTTGTCTCTCACTAGGTGGCAATCTATTTCTATGTGCTTTGTTCTTTCATGGAACACAGGGTTAGCTGCTATATGGATTGCAGCCTGGCTATCTGAGAAGAGTAAGGCTGCATCTGGATGAGGTATTTGAAGATCACTGAGCAAAGATCTCAACCAGAGGACCTCACACACTGCTGAAGCCATTGCCCTGTATTCTGCTTCAGCTGAGGATCTGGACACAGTAGTCTGTTTCTTGGATCTCCAAGACACTAAAGAGTGACCCAAGAAAACACAATAGCCTGTGGTGGATCTTCGTGTGTCTGGACATCCTGCCCAGTCAGAATCTGAGAAGGCCTTAATGTGAAGTTCTGAGTTGGATGGATAGAACAAGCCTTGACTAGGAGCTCCCTTAATGTATTGTAAAATGTGCTGAGCAGCTTTGTAATGAGGTTCTCGAGGATGCTCCATAAACTGGCTGAGCTTGTGTACTGCAAACACTATGTCTGGCCTTGTTAAAGTCAGATACATGAGTCTTCCAACTAATTTTCTATAAACTGTTGGATCAGGTAGCAAAGAACCTTCAAGCTTGGACAACTTCAAATTCTGGTCCATTGGGCACTTGGTTGGTTTACAACCTAACAACCCTGCATCTTCTAAGACTTCCAATGCATACTTCCTCTGGGAAACAGAAATGCCTTAAGTAGACCTGGCTATTTCAAGACCTAAGAAATATCTCACTGGGCCAAGGTCTTTAAGCTTGAATTGGGCATCTAGGAACTGCTTTAACTTGGTGACTGCTGCTATGTCACTGCTGGCAATTAGTATATCATCTACATATACAAGCAAGGCAATAAAACTTGAACCATCATGCCTTGTAAACAATGAGTAATCAGATTTGGATTGTGTGAATCCATGACTGAGGAGTGTTGTTGAGAACTTAGAGAACCACTGCCTCGAAGCCTGCTTTAACCCATATAATGACTTGGTAAGTCTGCACACAGAGTTAGAAGATGTCTCCCCCTTGCTGTGAAGGCCTGGAGGTAAAGTCATATAGACTTCTTCAGCTAACTCACCATGGAGGAAGGCATTGTTGACATCTAGTTGGTACAATGACCAACCCTTCACAGCAGCAATGGCCAAAAGACTTCTAACAGTGACAAACTTGGCCACAGGAGAAAAGGTTTCAAAGTAATCAAAACCCTCATGTTGATTGTATCCCTTAGCAACCAAACGAGCTTTATATCTCTCAAGTGAGCCATCAGATCGAAGCTTGACTTTAAAAACCCATTTGCAGCCAATTGGAACCTTGCCAGATGGAAGTGGTTGAATGGACCAGGTGTTATTGGCATCAAGAGTTGCTAGTTCAGCTTGCATAGCCTCACACCAATGTGGATCTTGACTGGCTTCATGAAAAGAAGTTGGTTCTCGAATGGTGGATGCATTAAGAACAAAGGATTGATAACCAGGTGCCAACTTTGAGTAAGATAAGTAATTGGACAAAGGGAAATTTGTAGAGGCAGTACCTTGGCTTGTAGGAGGAGAGGATGGACTTGGAGCAGGCAGCAGAGAAGCATTGTTACAATGAAATTCCTGCAAGTAGCTAGGTGGCTTGTGGATTCTAGTTGATTTCCTCAAAGTAAGAAAGGGTGGATTAGGTATGACATTTTCTGGAGATATGACACTTGTTGGAGGTAGACTGCTGTCAACAGCAGAAGAAGGATGTGTGTTGTGACCAAAAGGCAAAGAAGTGGATGGTGCAGCAGGAGAAGAACCATCAGGTAAAGGGGTAAAGGAGTGAGTTGATAAAGGTGAATTTGTGGTGTTCTCAATGTCAAAGAACACAGAAGAAATAGGAGCTGACATATCAGTGATAGGGTGAGGTAGAACCAAAGATGTAGTATTCTGTGCAGTATGGAGGTGCTGAGATGTATGAAATGGAAAAAGGTGCTCATAGAAGATGACATCTCGGGACATGAAAATTTGTTTAGTAGAAAGGTCATAAAGTCTATAACCTTTAATCCCTTGTGAATAACCAAGCATCATGCACTGTTTAGATCTAGGAGCAAACTTATGTCTGTTGTGTGGAAGAGTGGCAGCATAGCACAAGCATCCAAAAACTCTAAGGTAGGAGTAATTAGGAATTTTGTTAAAAAGAAGTTCAAAAGGTGATTTATTTCCTAATAATGGAGTTGGAATGCGATTTATCAGATGTGTGGCAGTGAGAACACAATAACCCCAGAAGGGTAAAGGGAGATTAGCCTGAAATCTTAAGGCTCGAGCTACTGCTAGGAGGTGTTGGTGTTTTCTTTCCACAGTAGCATTTTGCTGTGGAGTACCTACACAACTTTTTTGATGTAAAATGCCATGCTGAGCATAAAAAGAATGCATTTGAAACTCAGATCCATTATCTGATCTAATCATCTTAATGGAAACAGAAAATTAGGTCTTGATGAGATTAAAGAATGACTGAATTAAAGAACTTGTTTCAGATTTTTGTTTCATCAAAAACACCCAAGTGCAACGTGTATTATCATCAACAATTGTGAGAAAATACTTCTGATTATCTACTGTGGGAATGTGATAGGGGCCCCAGATGTCACAGTGTATTAAATCAAAAAGTGAATCAGCAATATGGACAGAAGTAGTGAAAGGTAATCTTTTCTGCTTGGATATATGACACACTTTACAATGCTCATTGGCAGTAGGTATGACTAAGTCATGGATTACATTTTTCAACAAGGATAAACGAGAAGAAGAGGGATGACCTAATCTATGATGCCATACATTAAAGGCAGGTGTATTATTAACTACAGTATGAGCTGCAACAGAAGGAAGAATAGGAAATGTTACTGCTGTATCTGAAACTTGCAGAAAGTACAATCCAGTCTTCTTTCTACCCAAGCCAATCCTCCTCCAAGTTACCAGGTCCTGTATGAAGCAAAAATGTGAAAGAAAGAACACACAACAGGATGGTAAGTTTGTCAGTTTTGAAATGGAGATAAGGTTGAATGAAAAAGAGGGTACACAGAGAACATCAGTGAGTAATAATGTTGCTGTGACTTGGACTGTCCCAACATGAGTGGCTAAGGCCTTTTCTCCATTAGGCAGATGAATATAGGTATGAATTACTGATGTTATAGTAGTAAATTTGGACAAGGAATGCACCATATGATCTGTGGCACCAGTGTCCAAGATCCAAGTATTGGTGCTAAAACAAGTTCTATCTACCTTTTGGACAGAGAAGATAGAATGTTTAGGCATGGTATGTGAAAGAAAATTGATACCTGACATGAATTGAGACATGGCAGATGCAGCTTGGTGAGGTGCAGAAGCAGATGCTTCTTGATTTTGAGACACAACATGTGTTGGCTGCTGTTGAGTGTGCAAAGAAGCCTGAGATGACAGCAGGGCTAGTAATTGTTGACATTGAACTTGACTGAATGGCAAATGAGGACCATCTTCAATCACAGAAGTCTGATTGGTAGAGTGAGTCTTTCCTTTGAACTTGTAACCAGGAGGGTAGCCATGTAACTTGTAGCATTTTTCCATTGTGTGACCAGTAATGCCACAATGGCTACAGAGAGGCCTTTCTTTCCTGTAATACTGACCTTTTCCACCGTGAACATTTCCTCCATAGTTGTTCCTTGGTGGTGCTTCTCCCCTAGTGAAGAGTGCTACAGAATCTCCAGTGGATGAGAGTGCTAGAATGTTGATATTCCTCTGCCTTTCTTCTTGCACTACCAAAGCAAAGGCCTTGGTTATGGGTGGAAGAGGCTCTGTCATCAAGATCTGAGCCCTTACATGAGAGAAACTATCATTCAGGCCCATAAGAAATTGCATGACGTATTCATGTTGTTTGTTATCCAATAGGATTTTCAGTGCTCCACATGAGCAATCTGGGATGGACCTGAAATTATTCAGTTCATCCCAAAGACTTTTCAGCCTTGTATAGTAGGTACTCACAGAGGATTGATCCTGAGATAGACTTCTGTATCTCAAAAACTCTTGGACCATTGCCTTTAGCAAACCTCTCTTTGAGATCTTCCCAGATTTCCTGAGCTGTATTAGCATAGATCACACTCGATGCTATCTCCTTGGAAAGGGAATTCAACAACCATGAGATAACCATGGTATTGCAACGCACCCAAGCTTTGTACACAGGCAGAGATTCATCTTCAGGCTGCATTATCACTCCATTCACGAATCCAACCTTGCTCTTCGCAGTTAGAGCCATCATCATGCTTCTTGACCAGGTATGGTAATTGTCCCCAAGCAGAGGCTGAGACACTAAGATTGCACCGGGACTATCCCCATGATGCAAGTAATAATTGCTTGTAGGATCATCACCAAGATACGTATGAGTACCATTGGCTTGACCAGATCTTGAACTTACAGTTTCAATATTCGCCATGAAAAAAAATTTCAGAGCTCTGATACCATAACAGAAATGCAGAAAACAAGAATGCAGAAAATCAGAGAAAGCTTGTACAGAAGAAGAAAACTGGAATTTCTTGTATATTCTTGATATTTGATTACTGAGTACTAATGAGTATTTATACAAACTTATTCTAAACTTATCTCTTGCTAAAAACAGAATTAACTAACTCTACTTTAACAGAATTAACAAACTCTTCTATCACAGCTAATTACAGCTTGTTTAAGTGGAGCATGTGATCTGCATGTGGCTGATCCCTTCTTAGTTAAGCTGTAGTCGTTTTATTCTTCATCACTGCCTTCTTGTCGTTTTAGCTTACTGCCTCTAATCCTGAGTTCTAACATAAACAACAATAATAATTCAAATTAACAAAAGACAAGAATTGACTTATACTACGAACCATATCTTATAAAGGGTTCGAAACATCATAGTCCATAATTAAGTCTCTAATCACAATCATTTTACCAACATAACAACAAGAATTCAAAATAACAAAATGCAAGAATTAATTTCAAAACATACTACCTCTAAACATAAAACAACCTACATATAGAATGCATACTATATCATTACTTTTAAAGCAAATCCGTAATTTTCAAACTATAACAAAATATTACAAGAAATACTTACCCCTATCACAAGGTGTCATTTCTTGGAACGTAGAAGAAGATCTTTGTCCTACTTGCAAACCCGCATTCCAGCACCACTCTAACCTAAAATATTCTGCATTTAAAAAAAAAAAAAATTCCATGAATAAAATAGCAACACAACAACAAGAAGAATTGAAAACAACAAGTATTATTAATGGGTGAATTAATAATGTGTCTTGCAACAAATATGTTTTGTGATAATTAAATATCATTAATGATGGAACTATTAATGTGTCTAGCAATCACTTTTAAAGTTTTAAGTAATACTACCGACACAATAAATTGTCACAACATTCTTACAACCATTAAATTAATAGGTTTTTATTAGTTTTTATAAAAACCTACTGTTAACGTCACTTTATTACCTATTACCAACACCACCACCTCAACAATTGTAAAAATACTGTGATAATTTGTTATGTGAGTAGACCCACTTATTTTTTAGGGTTAATAAAAACTTTTGGTGTGGCATCATAGGTGAAGGTGCTCTTGGGCTTATCTTTGTCAGGATCTAGTAACACCCCGACCCACTATTCGGCCTCTTGGGCTTATCTTTGTAATAGACTAATAGGTCTAGTGTAGCCGTCTAGGCCAGTCTCCATCCTTGTATAGAGATGGGCACAAAGCCCAATTCTTGAGTATCTTTGTCTGATTTATCTAGTAGTAAGTTTTAAGATTCTGTAGATGAATAAATATACTAAACAAAAAAAAGTAAGTTCTATTTCCATACCAATAAGTGTTATTTTTGTATTATTGGTACAAAAATATTAATTTTTGATGTGATTTTGTACATAATAATTTGATACTTCCACACCAATAATGCGAAAATAACAAATATTGGTGTGGAAATATCATTTCCAAAAACAAAAACTAATACAAACCCACCTTAAAAAAGACATGGACTCCAATCTTTGTTAAAGAAATTGGCTCGTAGGACTCTAGGGAAGTAGCTGAACAAAAAAGTGATCACTCTGAGTTGATTTCATAGTCTCCCTCACAATTTTGCACAAGAGAAGAAGTTGCCGAGACCAATTAGTTTTGTTCAATCAAAACGGCATGCTGAACCGCAACTAAGATTTGAGCCAAAGATAGTCTTCTATATGCAACTCATAATTTTTCCCTTTTTGTTCTAGTTGAGCTAGCCGAACTCAAAACTCACCACCATTTATATATTTTTGAAATACTTTGTGGCTCTTGTACACGAAGCTTGTATTAACAAATGGAAAAGCTTCCATTCCCATAAGGGTCAACTACCCATGCACCCTAACTTTTATGGTACGTTACTAAGGACTCCGAACATGTTTATCAAAAGTTTTGGGACATAACTGATAACAGCAATTCTAAAGTCATAACAGTTATGAAATTTATAGATAAAAAGTTAACCAATGCAACGTATAAATAGGAATCTTGTTGAAAGAGGTCATCCAAACTTTATTGCTCTCATCATCATCAAAGAGCATGCAAGATTTTCCCCTCAATAATTTTGTGCAACGTGGTGTGGTGTAGAGGTAGCCACAAAACTCCTTGTCGACAGTTTAAAAGCTCATAATTGATTGGAAAATTGTGTGTGCATGCCCTAATGCACAATAATACAGTCGGCTAGTATTGTTGACCTAGTTGTTCTATCAACACAATAAATTCTTACAATATTTTTATAACAAATTGAAGTGTTAGCCTACCACTAACATGATAACACAAAATAAATTTGGTTTATACTGAATCCACTACAAAATAAATTTGGCCTACCACAACATGATCAACCCTTTACTTAATTATCTTGGGCTAGCTAGATATGAATTCATATCCAGGAGAGAGTCGAATTAAGCTTGGAAACTAAAGTTTCAAACACAAGGAGTAGACTTCTCTTTAATCATCGTTTATGTTTTGTTTAGTGTGAGTCGGCATTGTGCTAGAGTATCCTTTTTGTGATAATCTTTTAAATTCTGATTAATTAGTGTGCATAAATTTATTTAGGTCCTACTTTAAATTTCAATTGGAAAATGTTAAAGGTACTATAATTTGTAATATATAACATTTACTTATTGATGTTAGATTTCAAAACATAAAAAATCAATGTCTAAATATTTTTTTTTTTACTTTAACAATTGGTGATACATCAGATTGAACTAGCATTACGCATTTAAAATATTCAAAAGATCAGACAAAACATAACTACTCTTTGCATGGTAGTATAGACGCATATAAAGGTTAAAACTTACTCTTTTTGGGTAAGCTTAAATGATTATCTTGTCCCCCTTTTTTTTCCTTCACCTGTTTGGTAATCATCTCCTATTCTAAAAAAGAACACGGTGTAGACTAGTCTTATTTGTGGAAGGACAACAGAGAGAATAGTACACCATTATCTGGTGCCTGGTGATAATTTTTTCTTATTTATGAAAGATAAATTTTTGTTAAAAGGAAAGAGGAATACAAATTAAGATGAGGAGGAAAAAAAACTCACGGCAAACAGCAGAAAAACATTGTGGACCAAAAGGTCCAAAACTAGAATCAAAAGGGCCCCATAACAGGTTCTGAATGGACCACAAAATGGCTTCCATTTCAGCTTTGCAGAGGGATAATGGACGCAAAAACCAGCTCCCCTCTCCAATCTCTAGCAACCATGCAGGCTGCAGCCACACTTGAGAGGAGAAGGTGCTCAGTCAGGGGTAGTGCTATCATAAGAGTTGGGATTCCATTTGCCTATCCAATCCTAAAAGAGAAGGTTATTGTAGCTTGGGTTGATCAATTGGACCCAGGTCCGGTCCTCTTGGGAGAGGCTCAAGCTATCATCCTCTTTGCTGTGAAGTGAGCGAAGATGGCGAATTTAAGACGTGTTGTGCTCGAAGGGTCAACTAAACTACTTCGTGGGATAGAGATGGGCACAAAGCCCAATCCTATGTTTGACATCTTGGGCTTATCTTTGTAACAGACTAATTAATAGATCTAGTCTATCCGTTTAGGCCAGTCTCCATCCTTGGATAGAGATGGGTACAAAGCCCAATCCTTGGTGTATCTTTGTCTTTGGATAGAGATGGGCACGAAGCAGCTGTCCAATAAAGTCCTTCTCACTGCCCATTTTACAAATGTGCCCCACTTATTCCTCTCTCGATTGGCCCAGCCAATTGAAAACAAAAAAACTGACTGTGAGAGTGTGAGTTGATTTCATAGTGTCCCTCTCACAATTTTGCACAAGAGAAGAAGTTGCCGAGACCAATTAGTTTTGTTCAATCAAAACGGCATGCTGAACCGCAACAAAGATTTGAGCCAAAGACAATCTTCTATTGTTGTTCTAGTTGAGCTAAATTTATATATTTTTCAAAGTACTTTGTGGTTCTTGTACATGAAGCTTATATTAACAAATGGAAATACTTCAATCCCATTAGGGTCAACTCCCCACCCTAACTTTTATGGTACGTTACTCATATCTAGTTTCAATTCAAGTTTGGTGAAGAGTACTTGTATTATCAAAAGAAAAAGAATAATGCTACAGACACAAAAAATTTCATAATACTTTTTCATAATTATTGAGTAACACAAGCTGTACTAATTCTTATATGATCGATAATAATTGACATTATTTTATAATATACTATTAGCAACTTACTACCTCATCATATATATCAAATTATCATAGCTTGGAATATAAAATCAATACATAATAAAATTAAGGCCAAGTATTTTAATCTTATCTATATACTGTACTTCCAAACTAAAAAGCATCAAAAAATTACATCTACCACGATAAATCCGATAAGATAAAGGAAACCAAAAAAGCAACGACCTATGTTTCGCTTTTACAAAAATTATAAAACCGGACCCCCCAAGCTGACATTTCTGTAGCTAAAAATTCTAGTTTAACACACAGCTTGTTCATTTACTGCAATGTCCACTACCAGGTACTCCGGGGATGTATGTGCAATTATCAGGGCCAGAAGGTGGAACCAGTGCTCTATCTTCTTGATCAAATGGTACCTTCTTTGCAGCAATTGAGGCGTTGATCATAGCATTCAAAGGCCTCGCATTCTCAACAGGTTTGATTGTGAAAATCAACAACGCAAGTATCACCACTTTTGCAACATTGAAGACAGTTTTGTGGAAGGAGTAAGAACAACAGCTCATTGTTTGGTGCCTGCCTAGTGATAAAGTGGCAAAGAAAACGTCCTTTTATATATGTAGGTCAGTAAGACGGCAAAAAGGACGTTATTTTGGATGTTAAAATGACAAGTACTCTCAAGTCTCAACTCTTCAACATTGGCAACCCAATATCCAATTCTGTGGCTGATAGTCAAGTCAAGGAAATGATTAGGAGAGAGAGAGGTTCCATTTTCTTTTTTTGAGGCAAGAAAGGTTCGATTAAATTTTACTTTTGACTTATATTATTTAATAATGTATCCAAAAATACATGTCAATTAAAATAGGAATTATGGCTTCACATAGAATAAAATGACAAAAAGAAAAAAAAAATGTGGTACATATGACTAATCCAGACTAAATTTTGGGACTAAATCTTGATAGTTATTATTATATATTTTGACAAATCTACCAGTGGATTAATTTTTTTTTTTTTTTTTTATTCACTTCATGCTTGCAAAATTTTAAAAAGATCAGAGATAAATAACTAACTCATCTATAAAATATTTACGTGTCATATTTTTGTATTTAAAATTAGACATAAAACATGAGTTCATAAATCAAATAGCAATTAAATATCATCCGATTGAGATAAAATTTGACGTATCACATAGAATAAAAACATATAATTCAATGGTAGAATTTTTATAATCTTAATTTAATAAAGAGTTATTGATTTGTGCAACCGTAATAAAGATTTATGTCAAGTGATAGAAGTAGTGCATGTCACCATTTTTGAAGTACTTCCGAAATTTTGGAATTGATGCGTGTGTTGAAATCATGTGCATGCATTCCATTTACAGATGCAACGCAACTGGGACACATAAATAATGATCTTTGGTTGGGATTACAAATGTTATACTAAGTTTTCAACATATAATAGTGATCTAACGAAGACTGAGGATATATAGACTTATAGTCTCATCTACTTTTCCACAAACTCTTCTTTTGCTGAATTACTCTTTCACACAAGCTCTTTAATTAGTTTTTTTATATTTGTCTGTTCTTTTGTTGTTTATATTTTTTGTTTTGGTAAACTGAGATTGCAATATTAAAAAATTATACAGAGACCAAGCAGGTCTCAAAACGAAAGCATTAAGCTGTGTACTTCCATGTTTTGCTTAAGCGTCAACAACTTTGTTGGCCTTGCCATAAGCAGCGGAGTCCTTGTCATTAACCACCTACAGTTTTATTTCAATTTTTATTTTTATTTTCTGAATAAGGTTTTTTATTTTATCTGAAATTGTTCATTATTAAGGGGGGACACTATCAGTTGTAAACCATCTTTTAATTTCCCACCGTTCTGCTTGTTGATTTGTTTATTTAGATTTTAAATTTTAGTTTTCTAATCCTTTGTCGTCTGAGCTCATCTACTTTATCACAAATTTTTAAGGTTTCAAAGTATTTTCAAAGCTACTCACACACTTCATATTGCTAAAGTTGTTGAGTGATTGTGTGATTGAAACTTGAGATATAGAAAGAAAAGCATAAGTGGAAACAAAAGATTTTAACGTGATTCGATCACGAAGATCTATGTTCATAACGAAAAGTTCTTGACGTTACCTCTTTGATATTAGTTCTTCATCTTACAATGGATAAGGGTCATATACCAGAGAAATCTAGACTAACCTAAGGTTAGTATACTTGTTCTATAAATGTCCTTACATAACATAAGGTGGAACTTTGAATATGTAAGGTCTTGAATGAATGACATGATTAGTTTGGAAACACGCAATACAAATGTTAAAGCAATTGCAGCATCATGCGGTGATGCTAAACAGTCAAACCAAAACTTGTGTTGGTAAATAGTGGCATCAACTAGACAATTTGTCATGCGGTGATGCTAAACAGCCAAATCGAAACTTGTATCATTAAATGATGGCATTAACTAGACAAAGTCCCTAGTAGCTGTGAGACATGTGATTCATGTGGCACACTCGTTTAATTTCAAAATGATTGTTCTGAAGTTATCATGGTCATAGTGTGATTCGAGATGCTTGCGCATATGATTGAGACACATATTAAAGCACATGTAATCTCCTAATAATGCTACAGACTCGTGGGCGAGCCTGAATGATATTGGAGATGTGCCACTTTGGCTGAGTGAGATGTTGGGAGGACAGATGATGTGGTGGATGACATGGCACACTGACACTTAGCTAACAAGACAGGGTTGATGTTGCAAGCACAAGTGTGAAGTGTATGGTATTGGGCTTGAAAGTGGGAGTTCAAGAACCTATGGCTTTTTTTCCTTCTTCTTTTTTGCTGCTTCGTGGAGCCCATCAACTCTTGTGTTTTGTACGCATGGAGACACCAAAGCCCAATAGTGCTACACTTGCACAAGCCATGCCCAACAATTTTGTTGGTTCATCACACTAATATGCCCACAGATTTCTCCATGAATGGTCAACGTGGCCATGATAATGTGGACTCCACTTTTAGTATCCACAATGTCATTTATTGCACGGAATAGTTTGAGAGCATATTTTGCTTCTTCAAAAGGGATTTGCATCTGGATTTGAAGGTCGTTCAAAGGTTCGTTGGCAAGTTCCCGAGAGATGAAAGCAAGTGTGGAGGAGTCGGGTTGCAGTCTATGTCATGGTGTGTGTAGTGTTAGCGATGAAGGCCTGTGTGTTTTTTTCATTTCTTTTTTGGCGTGTGTATGTTTTTAATGAGAATGGTCTGAATAGTACAATGCCAATTACCAAAGAAAAAAAAATGGTTTTATTTTATTTATTTATTTATTATTATTATTATTTTATTTTAAGGAAGAGAAATGCTTAGACAATCTTTGAGGGTTACATTTTTTTTTTTTTTTTAGAAATTCTAATTTAAACTCACACACACACGTATATTTTAAAGATCGTGGGGATTGAACTTACACACTCATAGAGGGATAAGGCTTTTTGAGGAGGGGGATTACCACTTGATCGAATACCCAAATAACAGGGTTACTATTAATTAGTTATTCTAATTGTATGTCATATTCAACACATTTTTTAATTAATGACCAAATGAAGAGTTGTGCCTTGATGGGGTGGCCCCCATCTACTTTATTAATCCAGGATTGTGGAGATTAAATCTACATTAGATCTTTCATAAAAATAAATAAATAAATCTTCATTAGATCTAGTAAATCGTATTAGTACATGCCAATCAAAGAGAAAAAGTGGTTTAGAGAGAGAGAGAGAGAGAGTCTTCACACATTCAACAAAGTTGAAAATTAATCAAACTTACATTAAGGAGAGAGAAGACCAAAAATTTGATAAGGGGAAGGATATTTTAAGAGGAAATTTCATGTGTAGGATGTAATATTGTTCCCCAACAAACCAAAAAAAAACTGCCTTTCTTAAGATTTGTAGAAAAAGAATTAGTTTCAATAACAATATCCTATCAATAATTTCGTGGGAACACCCTAAAAATAAAAGTGATATACACTCACTGACTCACAACACTACCAACTCATCATGGATTTTTATCCTATAATAAAGGTGAAAATTAATCAAAGTAGATTCTGATTTCTGCTGGACATATATATATAAAATATGTGGCATGCTTTCATAATAACGCGTATGTAAGTGTTAAATTAAGCTTTGTCTTGCTTTTAATAGTGTAATACAAGCACAAAAACACGAATTTGCAAGGAAGAAGCACACAAAAGTAACTTTGTTCTTTTGTTGGTTTCAGCATAAAAAAATTTCTTGTTATGTCAGTGGATTGAATTGCAACAGGGGGTCTATTTTTCCATAGGTCAGTTTGTTTGCCGAATTTGGCTTGGAAGGAAAGCGTTCTCCTAGTGATTAAGGATTTTTTTAATTATTTTTCTTTGACACCTCGACTCTGTGAACAAGTTTTGAAAACACAAAAATGAGAACAATAACCGAACGCTCTATATTTATAGAAACACAACTAGCTCTTTGTTTTTATGGTAAGCACTGATTATTGTATTTGTGAGAGATATCTCTTTAATTGTATTTGGGGTTTGGGGTTTGTGAGAGTGTTTTTATATTATTATTGTATAATCTCCATACTTTCTAAGTGAAATTTTCTCTTCATCACTGTCCGTGGATATGTAGGCCTAAGGTTGAAATACATAAATCCTTAGTTTGCTTATCTTGTGTATGATTGTGTCTCTTTTCTTTTTAGTTTTTTCTTGTTCCTATTGTTTGTTTATAATATATTTCACAAGTCCATAATAGTGTTCACAACAATTGGGAGTGTTATTCAAAAACCATTTGGTGCAAAAAACTAGTATCTTCTATTACATCTCTAGAAGATGTTCTATGCATTTTCCAATACTTAGATGTAACTAAAATAACATTTTCTACATTAAAGTAATCACTGTTTCCCTTTTGTTTTAGAGAGGTTGCAGTATATCTAGAAAATTGAGTGTGAGCGAGAGAACTATTTTTTAGAAATTTCCACCGCCTTTAAGCTAGCCAGTCATTTCAATTTTCAACTCTGATTTAATTTGACTAAATTTTAGTATGTTGCTCCTAACAAAAAAGTGATTTGAATTGACTGGTATTAGTGCATATTTGGATCAACTTATTTCCATTAATTAGTGTATTCAACTTATTTTATTTATTACATGAAAATATAAAAAAAGTGATTCTTTAAAAAGATTCACATTCCTTTTAAAGATGAAAATAAACTGAAGAAGAAAGTTAGCATATATCCAGCTTATTGTTTAGTATTGATATAATCTAGATAATGCTTACTAAAACATAGGATTCTCTATGAGTTTGAACCAAACATTACAGGGTTAAAATATAATATGTGAAATCAACCTTTTTTGTTCCAGCAAGATGGTTGTATTCTTACATGCAACAACATACAATATTATATAGAACAATTGTTGTCTTAATTACACACTACACACTACACACACCACATACCTAGGAGTAAACATCAATATCTACAAATTATGGATCCATGACTTTAGCATGAAGTGAAAAAGTGGTGTAAATTGGTACAAGACAATCATTAACTATATATATATATTCAACCCCCAAAAAAAAAACAAAAAAAACAACAACAGAAAATAGAAGAACAGAACAGACTCCACAACACCACACCTAAAAGATCCATTCTGTTCACTTATGGGCTAGGAGCAATCATCAGGGCTGGGGGATGTAGGTGCAATCATCAGGGCCAGAAGGTGGCACTGTTGGTCTTTTGTGTGAAGATGACACCTTGTTTGTAGTTGCACCAAATGTTGAATTCATATGAACCAAAACCCTCGTAGCCTCAAGAGGTTTGATTGTAAAAATCAACAAGGCAAGGAGCACCACTTTTGCAAAGTTGGAGAACATTTTCTTTAGTGTATCGAGGGTCAGGGAGATCTAGTTGAGGTTGAGGTTAAAGGCTTTATTTATAAAGGGTTTCAACTGAATTGACAAGGACCACTCTGGTGCTAAACAATTTCTTCGTAGTTGCCAAAAACTTTTCCCGGATGTGCGCAAAGAGTATAGTGTTAGCTTTGACGTGCAGAGTTTGCTTAGTCTTAATAAATATTACCATATCTTTTTATTTATTTATTTATTTATAATTCGATAGTTGAAAAAATGGGAATTTGCACACATTGAATGTCTCTATTAGAAATACAAAAAGGTGAGAATAGGATCTTCTCCATTTAAAAATCTTTCCATTTGTCCATTTCAAGATTCAGATTTTATTTCACAAATTTAACAATGTACAAAGAGTCTCGTCATTTAAAATTTTAAATGACGTGACAATCTGTATATTGTTAGATCTGAGATATTTAATCTAGACCATGAAATGGAGATTTTCCATTTCATTTCAAATGAAGAGGATCCTTGTTCGAAAAGGTATTGGTTAAATTATAAAGCTATTGGTATTATTTTTAATTAATTTATAAATCACCTTGTGACTTAGTGGTGTTATTCATAAGAAGAACATGGGTTCAAATCCGCTCACTCCACTTATTCTTAAAAAAATAATATTATTTTTGTTTTTATCTTTTTGCACTCAAGATAAGGCTTGCATGGGTCTATTTGCAGCTGTTTTGTTGTAGAATTTTCCAGTAGTAAGCAAGAATATTCTGGGTTATGCAATTTTCCAAGTGAGCAAGTTAGTGACCATACACTTTTTTTATTTTATTTTAATGGGCGTGGGCTAGAACATTAGCCTTTATTTGCCGCTGTTTTGTTGTAGATTTTTCCAATTTAACCAACAACAAAAAAAAAAATCACTAATATGTGTATGAGTTTCACACTCAATTAAATCACTCAATACATGTTTGGACAAACCGGAAAATCTACTATGAACTTCTTCTTCTTCTTCTTTTTTCTGATTAATCCTTTTTTTTTTCTTTTTTTCTTTTTATGATCGTGGAATCTCATCAAGACAAAATCTTTTGGATCCACCCTTGGAGAGCAAACTCCAAATACATGATTTGTCTGCAAGAACTGTGTATCAGGTAAGGTAAGTGAGGATTTAAATCGGTGTCCTCTAAGGAACAAACTCAAGGCCTAACCAATTGAACTATTTCTTGCGGACTTTTGGAACAAATCTACTTTGAACTCTTTAGCATATACGTGCACATAAATCATCTTATGGTTTTGTGGTGTTGTTCATAGGGAGAACGTGGATTCAAATCCGCCAACCCACTTATTGTAAGGAAAAAAAAATTCATTGCAGTTTTTATTACACTCCTTCTTAGGCTTGCATTGTTCTATTTGCAGTTGTTTTGTTGTAGAATTTTCCAATATTCAGCAAGAATATTCTGGGTTATAGAATTTTCCAAGTGAGCAAGTGAGTAGTGGCCAATGAACTTTTTATTTTATTTTAATGGGCGTGAGCAAGAACATTAGCCTCATTTTGCAGCTGTTTTTGTCGTGGTTTTTTCCAAAATCACTAATGTGTATGAGTTTCACACTCAATTAAACCACTCAGAAATTCTACTTTGAACTTTTTGTTTTCTTTTTTATTCTAGGTAAATCTACTATGAACTCCTTTGCGCATATAGGTGCGCATGAACCTTGTTAATTAATTTAATAAGTCTTATGGACTAAAACTAACAGCACATCCATACACTTAGGAAAAGAAAGAAAAAGAAAGTAGCATATCCATACACATCTTTATTTTTTAATTAACATAATGTACATATTTCAAATAAGAAAAATACATTGTAGTGTGAATGTGAGTGTGTGACAATAATTTGACATTATATGATGTAATACATGTTGTGGTGTAAGGTTGGGATGAAAAGGGTGATGGGCAAGTTGATCGAAAGGCTGATAATTAGAGTGTGGGTGAAGTTTGTCAGTGGCACAATTAGAAATTATCACATTATAGCTAAGGACCCAAACGGAACCTTTTCAATTTTAAAATGATAAAAGCATAAACCTAACGTATCAAACACAAAATATGGACAACTTTATAAAATTAGGGTACATATTTAATTATTAAAACCTTTGCACATAATCAGGGGCGGATCTACCATAGGGCGTGCCCACCCTCAAATATTTTTTTAAAAAAATATTAGATATAAAATATAATAAATAATTGGATTTTATAAAGTGTCTACCCTCAATTTTTTGAATAATTCTACAATACCTACACTCTTTTTGGTGCGTGTAGTACTTTTAATAGATAAAATATCACATTGATGATATTAGTATCACACATGATGGTAATTACCCCACATATGTTGGTACCTATGATCACGTTACTTGATACCCTAAATTTTTATTTATTTATTTAAATTTAATATATATAAAATTGGAAAGTACTAATATCACATTGGATAAGCACTACCATCACATATGATGGCAATTACATCATATTTGATAAAAACAATTGAGTGGGTACCAAACTCACAAAAAGAGTGAGTATTGTAGAATGACTCTAATTTTTTTGTTAAACTTTTTTTTCTAGGTATATATATATATATAAAAACTTACTATCAAACTTACCAGTTGCGACTGCCATTGTAGAAATATCATTTTCAGTTATGAAGATTGTGAATAATCGATTGTGTACTCGAATGAGTTATAATTGATTGTATACATAGGGAAAGACACATTTCTCGTAGTATTAATAATAAAGTTATAATATAACGATTTCAAAATATGAAATACACGTCAAAATCAATTATAAAATGTTATAACGAGTTTCTTGTTTGTTACTTTTTGGTTATATAAATAATGTATATCAGCTTTTGGCATTTTTTGTATTATGTCTATTAAACTTTAGGATTAAAAAGGTGTCCACCCTAGATTGAATTCCTAGATCCGTCCCTGCACATAATCCAAGAAAATAAAGGGATGTTTCTCAAGGAGGGCAGTGGGTCAAAATGGGGATGTTTCATTTGTCATATTAATTTTGTTTTTTTAACTTTAAGTGGTTTTAATATTGTTTTTATTTATAATAATTCATGAATTGTTTTTTATTTTTCACTTTTAATTTGTCAAAATCCTTAACTTCAACAAATATTTCCAAAACATACTAAAAAATATGTACTTCTGTAACTTGTTTTATTTCTTTCTCGAAGTTCACATAATTATTTTAACTAATTTTGTCTTTTTCTTAACTTAATTTCAAATTCAATTCAATTTTGTACTAATTTTCACTCTTTTGTCCAACTACTATTTGGGGTCTAAAAAAAAAAGAAGAATAAGAAAAAAATAAATGAAGTGAAAACAAATAGCATGTACTGGGCTGAGGGGCTGCACCATGAGACAATGCCAGTTACAACAGTGGAGACCACGCAGAACAGCAGTGATCTTGATTCTTGATGTCCAGAGTAAAAAAAAAAAACAAGCACAGCTGCTTGATGTGCAAAAGTTCAAATTTCAAATAGGAAATGAACTTTATAAAGAAATATATATATATATATATATATATATCTGATGAGGGCAGGAAAAGAAAGATTTATCAATCATACTTTCGTGAGAACATCCTCATTAATCATCATAGACAAGGGACTACATATATATTATATCATTGTACTCATGATTGGTATTTAATAAACACAAAAACACTTGGTGTTTGTTTTAGTTTAAAATGGTAGTTTATGTAAGTTTTTTTATTTTTTATTTTTTTAAGTTTTACCTTTTTTAAGATATAGTTATATTTGTATACAATTGATTTTTTAAACAAAATGAACAAATGAAAAATTGAGTTAAGAGCAGAGATGTCTAATTTCATTTTAAATTTCTAATTTAGGATAATATATTTATTCATATAGTATCCCTCAAACTCACATATATTACATCAAAATTCAAAAGGTTATCCGGCCCAATGAAAGTCCCTTTCTTTTCTTTTTTTTTTTCTTTTTTTTCTTTTTTTCTAGAACTAAAGAGGTTCAATTTTCAATTACCAAGTTTTAAAGTAAAATAAAACAAGAGACAATTACTATTAAAACAGAAAAATTTTAAAATATATATATATATAATATTTATTAACCTAATTTTAATCAAATTAAAACAAAATTACCTTATAATGGGGCTTAATTGATATGTTCTAGATTTAAATCTGGGCCAAAAAAATAATTAAGAAATTACTCTCTCTATTTTTGGGGAGAGGGGGTGCTAATTTTCCTCTTATGCAAGAATGCCCTCAATCAAAATCCTATGTAATATAAACAAGAAAAAGTAAAACTAAAATCCCTTTACAATAGAAATTGTGATAGCTAAACTAGCATACATAGTTGCAATCTGAAACAGAATATTCATCACCAAAAAGAAAAGGAAAGTAAATTAATCTCATCTTTTTTTATATAATATATGGAAAAAAGAGATTGATGAACAAAAAAGCATGCAAAAATTTACTTTTACCACAATCAAAATCCAAAAGAGGAAACCAAAGTAAAAGCACTAAAGCCTGACCCAGCTGCTGACATATCTGCAACAAAAGGGCCAAGTAGATTCACTCTTAAATAAAAGTTACATATAAAAGTTACAGTCCAAATCCAAAAAGGCGCTTACAAGCTTTAAGGATCTTGCCTCCCTTGTACTTGCTCTTCTTCACAGATCTTCTTGTCCCACTCATTGTGTCCCCAACTTCATCATCATCAATAGGAGATGTTAATGTCACAGACTGGTCATGGATCCTACAATACCTCTCTGAAACTGATGAAGATCTTCTCAATGAAAATGCCCTCTTCATTGCAGACTGGAATCCAGAAGTTGATGAAGAAACTGAGAGACTCCTGCTCATGAGAACCATGCCAAAGCTCTCTCCATTGCCATCTTCATCTTCTAAAGACTCTTGGGTTTTGGTTTTCTTGGTGTTGGTGTCTTTGATCTGATTGGTTTCTTGGTGTTTAGATGTGTGGTCTGAGTTTGTGTTTTTGGTAGGAAATAAAGAAGCATCTGAAAAATCTACTGATTTTGATTTGCGGGTGTTAATGATTCTGATCTTTGCATAACCATTCATTGTTTTTTTGGGGGGTTATGCTAGCTAGAATTGAGAACTCAGAGGTGAAGATTGGAGCAAGTGGAAAAGAGTAATATATATGCAAAGACCATGAGAAGGGCCTATTGAGGAGGGCCAATGATGGGATTTTGTGAAATTAAGGGTTAGAAAGTAGGGAGTGCTTGCAATGAGGTAGATTTGGAGGTGGGAATAAATAAGAAGAAGATGTTTTCAGATTTGGAAATGTAAAATGTACTAGTTGGATGGTAAATAAAGATAGTCGGTAAAATGAAGTTTTATTACATTTTTCATAACCGTTAAGGAGGTAAATTGTGATTGATATTAAAAAAAAATAAAAATAAAAAGAGTTATGTTAATGTTAATCGTAGTAAAAATGATGTTGTAATGTTTATAATTTGTCACTTCAACAAGTTGTAAAGTATTGTTGAAATGTGCTTGTTGGGTTGGTCCCTACTAACTAACATAACAACTGTGGCCCCTCATAACAGAATTAGGATCTTCTCAATTTTATCTATTTTATAGTTTAAATTTTATTTTACTTGATCTAACAGTATCTAATATGTCACATTATTTTTAAAGAAGGTTACAGCCTAGACACCTTCATATTTATAAAATTTAATCTAAATCATGCAATGAATTCATTTTAAATAGATATGATCATTTTCCTTCCAAGTACATTGTGTATAACATTTACATTTTATTGCTTTGAATGGTATCTTTTCTTTTTGTTAGAAGAAGATAGGAGAGTAAAATCATAGGTTTAAAATCACTATTGTAAATTGTGATGCAATGCAGGTGGAGCTTAGGAGTGAAAAAAAAAAAAAAAAAAAAAAAAACATGTAAATCTCATCATAGATCTTGTGGACCTATGCATATATGTCCATTGGCTAAAAGTGGTTGTTGTTATCATTGTTAAGAAACCTAGAGAACAAATATCGTTAGCACTAAATAATGAGAGTAATAATGATTTTGCCGTAAATTAATTGTGAGTAATGCTGACCTCATGTAGGATAATAAATTAATAACCCAAGCTTTTGATGAGTGAGTGGTCCAGAATATAGGGGAAAAGAGAAAGTCATATCATGGATAATTTGACCAATTAAAGGATTGAATGTGAGAAAGTCATATCATGGAAAATTTGACCAATTAAAGCATTGAATGTGGGTACCTATGACCATCATTAAGTGTACTATCCTTCGGAATTTGTGGCCAAACTCAGTTGTTTTTCTTGAAAATATGATTCTTGAAGTTGATTGCCAAACTAACTTGCTTTTCCAATTATCAAAAAAACTTGCTTTTCCAGAGAATGTAAATATGTCAATCCAAAGAATAGAAATCCGTAAGAAATTAAATATACATTAATTTTCCTTGGTAATAAAACTGCAAGCTTCATTTAGCCCAAAATAAATAAATAAAACTGCAAGTTTTTTTTTTAGTTTTTCAATTATTATTATTATTTTGGACTTATGAACCATAGTATGTACGCAATTCACGTGTGTTTGATTAAATTATGCGTCACATCACATGTGGTAAATAAAGGGTGTGGCTTTCACTGTTTGAACTTCGAATCATTGAATGTGTACGCCAATATTATATGACCAATTAGAGGCTAGGCTCCACTAGACAAAGTTGTCCATTGAAATCTCATTTGTCCAACATAGAATGCATGCTCATCTTGAAGAAGTTCAATTTCACATTGTGGCACATGTATGCCAATGGCGGAGTCAGGAAAAAAATTTGGGGTGGGCTAGACATATTAAGTAATTATCGACAGTTCGAGATAATTTTATTTAATAAAAAAGTACACCTAATTAAGAGGAAAATAATGAACTTTATCCTATGAATCTTACCTCTCAATGCATTAACTAGGGAAAAAACTTATTTTAAATTTTCAAATTTCAATCAAATCACAAATCATCCAAATACCCACTCAAACCTCATAAATTTGTGAGTAAATCAACAAAAATCAAAATTAATTTTTATTAAACATGGAAAAAATACAAAACAAACAAATAATATTAATCAAATAAACATCTAATGCTTGACCTGCTCCCAAACCACCACAATCATCACAAACTGACAAACATAAATAAATTCAAATATCAATATTTTTTGAGTCACTGTATCACTTTCACTTTTAAAAACCAAAACATTCGAGGAACTATAAAATGAAAATGTAAAGTTTTTAAGGTCAGACCTGTGATACCACCATAATGTCATAATTAATTTAATAGACAAATAAATACATTATATTTAAAAAAAAATAGTAAATTTTACTTAACATATAATCTAAAACCATTTAGACAAATTTTTAAAATGTATTGTTACCATTTTATAAATCAAATAAAAAAATAACACACTATTAAATAATAATAAAATACATACAAATATCCAACCAAAATCAATTTCCATGACCACTCTATTGCCTTTCATTTTTTTTTGAAAAGAAAGACACCACCCAATTCTAAACCCACGTGGGGTCATGACAGCCACATGTAATGTAAAGAGAAAGTAATTTATTTGACTTTTCTCTTTTTTTTTTTTCTTAACTCAACTGAAAAGAGAGTGGTTTATTGGATTTTTTTTTGCTTTGCTTTTTTCTTAACTCTAAGAGAAAAAGAGAAAGTGATATATAGCAGTGGAGTGAAAGAGAGTGTGTGTGATAATGATACCAGTGAACTGCTGCTTGTTGGGCTGGTCATGGTGGAGGTGCAAGCAATGAGGGACGAGCGACGCAGCTAGGAGACCACGACTAGAACGCAGCGGCGGTGGGTGGTGGATTGAGCATATTCTCACGGGTGAATGGGCCACGGCACTGACAGAGAATAAAGAGTGATTTTAGATTTGTTTGATATGTGATTGGGGTTTTGTTGTTGGAGATTTGAGATTTGTTTTCTTAGAAATTGGGGCTGGATTGAGAGGACTTAATGGGTAGGTTAGGGCTTGAATTTGGAATGGGTTTTAAATTGGAAATGGGAATGGGCTAGTGATTGTAATTCAGCGATTGGAATTGGACTGGGTTAGGACTGGATTTGTGATTGGATTTTAGACTAGGCTAGGGCTTGGGTTATCTTTTTTTTTTTTTTTTTTTAGCTATAAAATTTTGTAAAAGAAAAAAATTACTGGGCTATAGCCCAATCCAGCTAATACATAGCTCCGCCCCTGAATTGTATGCTGCCTTTAGAAAACGTGGTAACAGGATTGTTAATGTCAAATTCAAGAAACAATGCAAGTCCAAGTGTATAGAACAACAACAACAATGATATATATATATATATATATATTTTCATAAATAAAATAAAAAAAGATATATATAGATATTAGAAATTGTTCTACCAATTGTTGATTATAATATATTTTCTTAAAAAAAAAAAAGTAGCAATGTGAATGCCAATATCTTAAAAAAATAATTTTATGTTCCGCTTTGAAAAAAAGAATCCTATTGCCGATTTTTTTTTTTTTTTATAAAAATATTATATATTTGGTGAGAAAATATTCAATCCTCCAAAAAAATCATGTATGTCAGCAGTATCCAGTAAAAATGACATGTATCTTAATTTAAGAGAATAACCACTTGCCTCAAATAATCAACCCAATCTATATAGGAAGAGATGGGCTTTTAAGGTTTTGATTTTGTTGGCATAATGCCGACTTCATTGGTGAACATTTTAACATTTTATTTCAAGAAAGTAATGATTAAATTCGATTATTATGTGGATGACCCAAATCCTAATCTTCACTGTAACTAAAATATATCCCCCAAACCAAACATAAGCTTAGAATGATCTCTTTGTGACCCAAATCATCATAAAAGCTCAAAAAATTAAAATGTTTTAGGGTTTCTAAGTTAATTCCATGAGATGAGTTTTTTAAAATCATATCCATCCATTATTAAAAAAAATTCATTAAATGATATATTTGGCAATATTAACTAAAAATATTTAGATTTTTTCCTAATCCCAACTAATCTAACTATATAGCTTTTTAGGGGATTTCGAATTTAAACGGCATCGTATTGACAATACTATAAATATACTCCAGAAACACAAAGCTCTTTCATTTATTTACTACTCTCTGTCTTCTCTCTCTATATTCCAATCTTCCAAACCCTAAACCCTAAATCTTTCACCACCACTCTCTCATTCTCTCTCTCTCTCTCACACTTTGATCGATCTGCAATTCGAGATTTTGTTTCTCATTGAAGATTGAGATCTCTCAGCTGCGACAATTTCGAATCTTTCTGTGTATCTCTCAGGTTTGACTGACTCTGCAATCTCGGAATATATTTTTAGCTAGCTATGATCAAATCAAGAAAAGATTTAATTTTTTTGTTGTCTCTAGAATTCGCCGATGGATTGGCGATTAGGGTTTTAGAATTTCTTGTATTTATATATATTTTTTATAAGCGATTTCTGGGCCGCCATTGCTTGGATTCCTCGCCGATCATCGGTAGAATTTCGAGATTCTTTAGGGTTTCGGTAGGATTAGGGCAAGAATCGTCGAAATTCTTGGAATTGGATATTCATGCTATTTGAAAAATTGAGAAATTGAAATTTCTTTGGAATTGATGGAACAGAGAATGGGAACGATTTTTCTTGATTTAGGGTTTCGAAGGAAGAGGGTATTTTTTCATTGTTTCCTATATTTTGTGTTTATAGTATGGCTATTAAGACTTCAAGAATAGTCCCGGAAAGATCAGGAAGATTAGTTTTTGACCGACTCAGAGGAGGAAGAGGAGGACCTTTAAACAGCATCAACATATGCAGATTTTGGCTTAATGGTAGATGCCTCAAAAACCCATGTAGGTTTGCTCATTGTGAAACACCAGATGTGCCCACCAATCACGTTCAAGACCGTCCCCAGAATTCTCATTACTACCGTAGCTCCAGGAATGTATTGGTTTCGAATTCTTGGCAAAGGGCTTCCCAAGATGTTGAGGAGAGGGTTGTTCCCAAAAGTGTTCCTAGGAAGTCTTCAGACTCGGAAAATATTTCTAAGAAGTTGCGAAAAAATGCTCCTGAAAATGATCTTAATCTGGAGGATGTTGTTGAAGAAAATTCCGATGTTCCAAAGAAGACCCCGGAAAGGGTTTGTGAATTCTGGGTGCAGGGGAACTGTGTCAATGGTGATCAGTGCCATTACCTGCACTCACGGTTTCGTGGGGACCAGTTTACAATGTTGGCAGAGCTCCAAGGGCACATTAAGGTAGCTGTTTATGCTTGATGAACTTAATTCTTTCCGTTTGATATAACTTTTTAAAATTTGATTGATTGAATGAGATTTGAATACTAAAATAACCAAACAATTGATAGAAATACCAAAAAGGGAATTATGGTGTATAGAAAATATATCTTAGATAAAGCAAGTTGTTCTAGAAACCCATATTTGTGAGTTTTCTGCCAACAGGCAGTCAATGGAATTGCTCTTCCTCAAGGAAGCAACAAGCTTTATTCAGGTAGCAGTGACGGAACTGTTCGGCTTTGGGACTGCCATACTGGTCAATGTGCTAATGTGATTAACCTTGGTGGCGAAGTTGGATCTGTTTGTAGTGAGGGCCCATGGGTCTTTGTTGGCCTGCCAAATGTTGTTAAGGTGAGCTTTAAACTGTGTAATGTTTTGTTCCAATTTTGTTGTCGCCACTTTGTAGTTTATTTGTGGTTTGTTCAGCTCAAGATGTGACCTAGATTTGGCATGTTGGTGATGCTGCAGGTGTGGAATACTGAATCAGGTGCTCAATACAGTCTCAATGGACCTGTTGGCCAAGTCAATGCCCTGGAATCTGTTAATGATTTGCTTTTTGCTGGGGTAGAGGTGAACACCTTTGCTATCCGTTTATATTTCTAGAGTTCTCTAACTAGCTGTTATTCTTTAAAGTGGATTAATCTTGGGCAATGATGAGTTCAGGGTTTTGTTCTTTTCAGAATTTATTTAGTTGTTTGAAGCAAAAACTTATATCTTGTTATACAATGTACTTTGATATCTTGAGTGAGATCCATGGCGATGCTTGTAGGTGGTGTAGTTGGTTATTATGCTAGTCTCCCACTAGAATTCTCCTGGTTTGAAGCAGCGCTATGATACCACTGTTAAAGCCATTTGCTTTTACTTATTAAAAAAAAAATTGCATGCTGATGCTTGTGGTCTCACCAGAATTTAGCATTCAGTGTTTGATGTGTTTTATCTGCAGTCCTTAGATCCATTCACTATGTCTAATTGTTTTTTACACCATTGTTCTGCACAACATTCATATTCTTATTAAGTTGATCTGAAATTAATTTATTATTACTTACTGATTGCAGGATGGTGTTATTTTGGCATGGAAAGGCAGTTGTGAAACTGATCTTAAATTTCAACTTGCTGCAACCCTTAAAGGCCACACATGTGGTGTAACATCTTTAGTTGTTGGAGGCAAGAGGCTTTACTCAGGTTCCATGGACCATACAATAAGGGTAAGTTTGTGTCTTTAAGATTTTTGCCTGCTGTTCTATCTGTTGGGTTGTGAGTGGTGATAGGAGAGATACAGCTTGATTAATCAAGATCATTCGTGTTTTATTTTGTTTTATCTGCTTCTGTTGTGTGGATTGCAAATTGAACAACTTTTGCTCAGACCTGTAAGCTGGAAGCAGTGTGGTGGATAGACATCTAATTTAGATAACCCCTTTTGTTCTATCTTTGATTGATTATGTTTTGTTCTTTGATTTTTCCCCTTTTTCTAATCTTGCATAGAACTAATATGATGTGCTCTCCCTCATCTTTTTTGTAAGCAACAATAACATATCATTGTTTGCAAACTTGAGAACCTGATTAATCAAGTTCTACTGTATAAAACTTCGCAAAATATATTTGATGTGATGCTGATATGCTTAGAATTGATTAACTATCTTTTTTTGTCACAATTGTTATTTTCTTTATGTGAACAAGGATTATTTACTATGTTTTAATTCTAAAAAAAAAATGCATTATTAATTTTTTTATTTTTGTTTCAGGTTTGGGATCAAGAAAATTTGCGGTGTATCATGACATTGAATGGGCATGATGATGTTGTAAAGTCTCTTTTGTGCTGGGATCAGTATTTGTTGTCTTGTTCATTGGACTGCACATTAAAGGTTTGGGCTGCTACTAAAGAAGACAGCTTGGAAGTAATCTATACTCACAGTGAAGAACATGTAAGTTATTGAACTACAGTCATTTTCATTTACTTCTTATTTGCTTCCCCTTTAAGTAGTTGTGGTGTGCTACACTTGTTATGCTGTGTTATTAATTGGTCCAGTATTGGCAATTCTATCATTATGTCTGAAGCTCAATATGGTGTAGTATTTTGAAGCCTTACCATGGAGTTGATATTGTGGGCTTAGTTCTTAAACAGTGTCATGAAATCTTCTAACAGTAGTCAAAATCATCACAAGTCTTGTATGGATAAACTCTGTGTTTAGGTTT
>OU015763.1:3345064-3371208 GCA_907173295.1 Fagus sylvatica | reverse complement strand
ATTTTCTAAACTACTTTAATATTCCCAACAAAACAGAGCAAAGTAAAGCAAAAAAAAAAAACATCTCAAACAACATCTTGCATATCCATATCCCCAACTTTACAATAACCTGAAACCATGGTTGACCAAGACACAACATTCCTTTCAGGCATCTTCCCAAACAATTCAAATGCTTTGCTCATTTATTCAGCCTTCGCATACCCACCCAAAATCGTATTCCATCTAACTATATCCCTCTTTGGCATTTCATCAAACAACTGGCACGCCTCCACCAACTTGCCAGCTTTCACCAGACCACCAATCATATAATTCCAAGACACAATATCTCTCTCCCCCGTCACCATAAAGAACTTCCTCGTAGAATTAGCACCAACAAGTTCACACTTGGAATAACTATCAATTAGTGAATTGGGCACAAAAATATCTGGAAAGAAAACCCAAACTTTACAATATGGCTATGAATCATTTGTACCATAGGAAACCAAGATTCGCCATAACACGCTTTAAGAAGAAATCGGTACGTGAAAATATCAGTATAAACCCCATTACGTTGCATTTGAAAGAAATTGCAAAGGCCTGTGAAGGCTGAGAGTTGTGAACATGGGCTTAATTCACATAGGTGAAGAGAGAGAGAGGGCTTACAGAGGAAGAGAGACAGCGAGAGGATAGATAGAGAGAGAGTGTGTGAGAGAAGAGATGAAAGGGCTTACTTACAGATTCAATCGAGGGAGCGCGCCTTGAGAGCGAGAGGCATGGAGGAAAAAATAGATTGTTTTACGGAAAGAAGAAGCGTAAAACAAACCCAAGAAAATAAGGCAAAATTCTATTACGTTTTCCGTTGACTATTTTTAAGTTTTCCGTTGACCACATTCCTGGTGCAACCAAACATGGGAAAACTTGGAAAACCTTCTTCAGAAAACGTTTTACGTTGAAACAAACGGAGCCTACATGTGAATAACAGTACCACTACCAACTATACTTCAACATCTTTGTGTCTTGTGTGTTGAAATTTAACTCATCCTGATTGATTTCAACTCATCCTCTCTTTAATTTCTTCCTCTCCCATTAATTCATCAATCAATCAGTTCAATCCTTTCAACACTTTGTAACATATGAAATTAAATCCCTTAACTCCAACTTTTCCCCTTTTCTCTCTCTCGACTCCTCCTCTTCTAACGTTCTCTCTTCAGCCTCTTCCTCTCCCCTTCAAATAACCCACTGACTTATTTTTCCCTATATATTTCCAATTGTTGTCTCTCAACTTCCGCAGAAGCCACCGCATTACAAGCAAATTTGGAAACTCCCTTTGAGGTGATATATTTTTTTAACGACCTTCTTCAGAGTTTTTGCAGTGCAATTTTGATAGTTTGTGGTTTATTTCTATTCTTCATGTTTCTATTCTTCTAATCACCAATGTTCTATTAGAAGATAAGTGTACTTAGTTTTGGTTGTTGTCTTTACAATGTATTATTTTATTTAGAAGGAAAAAAATAAAAAAATAAAATAAAATTTCACACTGTATGATTTTTTTAATTTATGTTTTCTCTTTATTTTGTGGAGGTATTCCTACGAATTCCATTATTCTTCTTTTAGGTTTTAATTTATTCTAGAGTCATTTTCAATTTAATTGGATATAAAGTTTCTTTTCTTTAAATATTATATTCAGTAAATTTCTCGTGCATCGCGTGGGATTGCGATTTGTATAAATTAAAAGTTGAAGCAAAGAGAATTTTTTTTTTTTCTTCAAACACCGTCACGTCATAATCCCTACACCCACATACGTCCATATCATCCTACCCTCTTTTTCACTCTTGTTTTCTCTCTCTCTCTCATCTTTCACCTTTTCATCTCCCCCTCACCTCTTCATCTCCCACTCTCTCCCCCCCTCGCCTCTCCATCTCCCTCAACTCTTCATCTCCCATGGGTTTTTCCACCCTTTGCTTCTTCATCTCTCTCACCTCTTCATCTCCAAAGGGGTTTTCCTTCACCTCTTTACCTCCCCAATTGATTGCACCCTCGATCTCCTATTTAAACTCTGCACTACCCACTGCCCCAACAATTAGTGATGCTCCACTTGAATTGTTTTTCTACCCCCTATGCTTCTATGGTGGTTTGTGTATGAAAGAAGCAATTTTTTTTTTCCTCTTTTGCTCTTTAATTCGATTTGTGGATTTGTGGTATGTGTTATGACTAAGATTGTAGTTTTTATTTTTATTTTTTTTATTGGATTTATGGGTTCTGAATCTTTGTTTGTAGTTTTGTGGTGGTTGGTATATTTTTTTTCCCTTGGTTTTGTGATTGAAGTTGTGTGTTTTGTGTTATGGTCAAATTTGATTTGTTTTGTTTTGTATATATATATATATATATATATATATATATATATATATATATTTCATTACATAAATTTGATGATAATTGAAACTATTCAAAAAGTTGATGCTACAAGTGTTCACGGGTCTACCTTATAAATAAATTTCTTATATTTTACACACAAAGTTAAGACATTTTTGCGCATCGCGCGGGTTTGCGACTAGTAATAATAATAAATAGAGCATGAGCATGGTAATGTTTAGGCACAAATAAATCCACATAGTGCCAACATTTACCAACTGTTGTTGTAGTGGTCCGTCTTACTAGTTGTCACTTCAACAGCTTTGCCAAAAATCCACAAAGGCAAATTATCAGTAGTTTTCTCCTAGTAACGTGTATGATAGGCAACAGTAATGCTACTTCTCAAATTGTTGAGATGTTTTTAGATCATAAGATATGAGGCTTTAATCTTGAATTCCATTATCTTGTTGTAATAATTAAAATATCAACTAGGCATCGAATGTAAGGATGGCATGCTTATTAACACCACATGTAGCATCACGGTAGATGAAATATGGTACCACTTCTAAACTGACTGAAGTCCTCTTTAGTCTTTAGCATTGTCATACATAGCTTGAGACAGGTCAATAGCATCCACGGTTGCCCCAGCTGAACAAAACAATGGGGTGACCAGGTAAATTTAAACACCCTCACATACACATGCTTGTAAATTTTTTAAATAGGTAAGAATGAAGTTCTAGAAATTGCAGCAAGCTATTGTAAATTAAGGCAAAATTAGCAGAGAAGTACATATTTGCCTGGAAAGATGTACCGCTTGGATGATTGTTGAAAAGGCCTCCACGTATGATCAATGAAGTAATGGCATGTTTGGAGTCTCTATGTGCCAGTATGTATGATGATTGTTTCTTTCTATGTTGCTGATTTTTATTAAGAAATTTTCAACCTATATTCATATGCTGAATGACAGAACAAAAGGAGTACCTGTTCAATGCAAGACAACCTACTCTCAGTTCTAGATAGTTCACACACCTTTGCATCCAAAAATCCATAGCTTTAATGGCATAATCTTTCAAGGACTCCACAAGTCTATGCAAACTTATTAATTTATTTTTTTTAAAAAGTACAGAGTTAGCTTCCCAAATGTAATAATGAGCAGGTCGTCTGGTCCCCTATCAAATTCCATGTTCAATAAAGACATAATTTAGAATATGAAGCAGATACATCTGTATCTACAATTTAAGGCATTGGGTTAGGGTAGCAGCCTATTTTTATAACTTGTTTATTAAATAGCAATTATTAACCGAATGCCTCCTACAATTATATTCCCTCATACTTTTCGATACCATCTATCAAACCGCTGAAGGTTAGAACTCGTGACCATTGCTCCATCCTATTAAACAGCCCTTCCCTTCCACCATTTTGGTCTAATCAATTATACGACTTGGTCTTAATCTGTCTTGTCGAATGGGAATTTATGTTATCTGTGAATTTTTGTTTGTGCCAAGATATGTTAATTCTTTGACACATTCTTTTGCTGTTTTAGGCCTCTGCTTGTATTGCTAATTGACTGCCCCACCCCATTTCCTCCATCCAGACTTGTGTGAAGGGAGATAGTTTGTCCCTAATAAAGGAAAAACAGAAATTTATGTTAAAGAAGTAAAAAATATGGAAGTTTAAGGAGCATAAATACGGATTTTTCCACACGGAGAATGCATTGAAACTTCGTGTCTTTCAATAACATGTGGTCCTCAAAAAGCAACGACTTCTGACAATGTTTTTGGACTTTTAAGGCTTTAACTGTTTAACTGTGCATGGAGGTCTATTGCCCCCCTCTCATGGTAATAATGAATGAAATTAACACTGATTGGGATGCACCTGTAAATAACTATTTTTAAGTTTCTAACTTCCTAGCAGGAATATGAGTGAATATACATCATGGAGTAGCTTTAGACTAACAGTTTATGAAATCTTGAATGCTGCAACTTGTTTCCCACGTATATAAGCTAGAATCCTGAAATCGATGGTAGTTTGGAAATTTCTAAGAAAATTACACAATTATATCATCTTAGCTGTCCAAATGATATTGATACATAACAAACACAACATGAAAACGAACTTGGGTTTATGGGTAGGGTAGAACTACCAAACAGTTGAGTGGCTAAGCTTGTGTTTATGGTCTAATCAATTATATGTCTTGGTCTTGTTGTTTTCACCTTGAATGGAAATTTATGTTATCTATGAGTTTGCGTGTTTGATATGTTAATTCTTTGAATACTTGTGGAGGAGAAGATATCTCACACATGAAAACAAAAAATACAAGTATACTGACAAGAGAAACTCACATTGAAACTTCCATGTCTTTGAATAAACGGGACCACTATGGTTGAGTAGAAAAGTCCAGAACTGAATAATAAGATTAGAGAGAGGGAACAGAAAACTCTCACTTGATAATTCCTAGTAAGATTTACAGACACAGCATGGAGCAAAGCATAAGCAAGAAGTCATGGTGTCGTTTTGCTCTACTTCTCCTCATCATCGTGTCACTCAAAGCCCATCTCTCCACTGCATCTGATACCATATACCCAGGCAAGTCTCTCGCATGGCACCAAACTCTAATTTCCAGAAATGGAATTTTTGAACTGGGTTTCTTCACACCTGGTAAGTCTCAAAACTATTACGTAGGCATATGGTATAAAAAGATAGCAGAGAAAACAGTGGTTTGGGTAGCAAACAGAGACTTCCCAGTCTCTGATCCATCCTCTTCAGCACTAGAAATATCTGAGGATGGATATTTAATGCAAAAAGGAGTTCCTTATTACGTATCCGGGAACTATGAGAGAAGGATTCCTAATTCTACCATAGGGGTGCTTCTTGACAACAGAAATTTTATCTTAACAAGTAAATTCCATAATAATATTGTGTTGTGGCAGAGTTCTGACTACCCAACCAATACGTGGTTGCCAGGGGCCAAGCTTGTGTACGATAGACTTAACTATGAAAGAACAACAACTCTGAGGTCATGGAAAAATAATGAAAACCCAGAAAATGGGCGATTCTCTGTTGAACTAGAAATAGAAGAAAACGGAACGACTCACTTGGTACTATACTTTTGGAGGTACGACTTTGATAGGTATCAGTATCGCGGGAAAGTCAGAAAGAATTGAACAATGAATACATAAAGGTGTCCTATGTAGAAGGGTTCTACATAGGATACCTTTATGTATTCATTGTTCAATTCGATCACAGCAACTGAACGGCCCAGATCCACCAGCTCCGCCAGCAGCCAGCTCGCCCAGATCCGCCAGCTCCACGGCCACCGATCTCATTCCTAGACGCCTGGACCCGAAGCGGCGAAGCCCAACTGGTATTTCGCTCGCTCTCTCTCTCTCTCTCTCTCTCTTTCTCCTTTGCTCTCTCTGACCGTGATTGACTCTCTCAATTAAGTATTTAACTTTGAAATTTTGTCTTTATCCCTTTGTTTGATGTGCTGTGCTGTTTAACTTATTTAACTTTGAAATTTGCACTTTATGTCTTTCTCAAACAGTCTTGGTGAGTGGCCCGAGTGACCATGTGAAGTGGTCCCTGACTGCTCTCTTTTTCCTTTTTCCCCTTTTTTTTTTTTTATTTTTATTTTTAAGGAGAACCGGACTGGTCAGTGATTATGTGAATATCTTTTTTCTTTTTTATCATTGTGTAGTGTACTAGACTGTGTATTAATGTAGGTTTTGTAATTTATAATCTGTGAATTGTATTTGTGGCATATAAAAATTTTAAAAATGTTAAATTTATAATTTATGATGGGTTAGTTTTATTTTATGATAAGCTTATTGTTTATTATTTTTTATTTATATAAACAATGTATTTTGGCTTTTGGCCTTTTTTTTTATTATATGTATTAAAATTTGAAATCAAAAGATAAAAGGTGTCTACCCTGAACGAAATTCCTGGATCCGCCCTTACTCCAAACATGCCATTACTTCATTGATCATACGTGGAGGCCTTTCAACAATCATCCGGTGCTAAAATTGCCCAAGTATCATAAGCGGTACATCTTTCCAGGCAAATATATTCTTCACTGCTAATTTTGCCTTAATTTACAATAGCTTGCTGCAATTTCTAGAACTTCATTCTTACCTATTTAAAAAATTTACAAGCATGTGTATGTGAGGGTGTTTAAATTTACCTGGTCACCCCATTGTTTTGTTCAACTGGGGCAACCGTGGATGCTATTGACCTGTCTCAAGCTATGTATGACAATGCTAAAGATTAAAGAGGACTTCAGTCAATTTAGAAGTGGTACCATATTTCATCTACCGTGATGCTACATGTGGTGTTAATAAGCATGCCATCCTTACATTTGATGCCTAGTTGACATTTTAACTATTACAACAAGATAATGGAATTCAAGATTAAAGCCTCATATCTTATGATCTAAAAACATCTCAACAATTTGAGAAGTAGCACTACTGTTGCCTATCATACAAGTTACTAGGAGAAAACTACTGATAATTTGCCTTTGTGGATTTTTGGCAAAGCTGTAGAAGTGACAACTAGTGAGCATGGTAATGTTTAGGCACAAATAAATCCACATAGTGCCAACATTTACCAACTGTTGTTGTAGTGGTCTCACTAGTTGTCACTTCAACAGCTTTGCCAAAAATCCACAAAGGCAAATTATCAGTAGTTTTCTCCTAGTAACTTGTATGATAGGCAACAGTAATGCTACTTCTCAAATTGTTGAGATGTTTTTAGATCATAAGATATGAGGCTTTAATCTTGAATTCCATTATCTTGTTGTAATAATTAAAATGTCAACTAGGCATCAAATGTAAGGATGGCATGCTTTTTAACACCACATGTAGCATCACGGTAGATGAAATATGGTACCACTTCTAAACTGACTGAAGTCCTCTTTAGTAATGTGATACATAGCTTGAGACTATGAATTGTTATTTTTATTCTATAATCACTGTATGGCGCAAAGAAGAAGCCTAAAGCAGGAAAGCAAGAAGTCATGGTCACATTTGGCTCTACTTCTCCTCAAATCAAAATTATTCTCCTTTTAGAGTTGATAAGACTACACCACTGTAAGGCCAACGTCAAAGCAGCCTAATTATACTCAATGAGATCGATCCACGAATGGAAAGTATAATTCACATAAGATTTATATTGGAGACAACAATTACCACTTGGGAAACATGTCTTCATAAATTTCGTTTTTCCTCAAATTACTTTGTATATAGAAATTCTCAAGAGACCCTAAGTATCAACTGAACACTACCTTAATGTCATTTTTATAGATTTCCCCAATCACACATAATAATCATAGGGGACTAAAAAGGAATTTTAGATCTTCTCTATCCTTTAGATACTATAGTCTAATACAATTATGTTTTCATTTAACTCCTTAAACGAATTTATTCCTTCATAATTCCACCATCAAATATAAACTTATGATTCTCACTTGTATAGGGTTTGAAGAGACAATGTCTACGGAAAATTGTCAAACCTTTGAAAAATTCCAACAGATTACTTTAAAGCTTAACTAGGTACGAGACTCAAAAATCTCGAACCAGTAAAATCTTTCAATGATCAACTCACACTTGTAATATCAACTTTAAACTTTGAAAATCTCCAACACATGAATCTTAGAGAGAACATCTGGAACTACTGGAATCTTGTAAGCTTGCTACGTAAATCTATCCAAAAATTATCTTATCGGGAAGTTGGTCCAATAACCCAAACTTATGAACTATAAAAGTAATAAGTCCTAAATACATGTCAATGTAAAATCTAAGGCGCCAAACTTTATTATACCTAATTATCATGAACAAATTAAAAATGGCATTGTCTTCCAATCGAACTTAATAAACAACATCCTATCAAAATTGAGCCCCTAGTTAATAATACCACTAACCATTACATTCTACACCATCTGTAAAATCACAATTTGTCTTCAATTGAAAGATCCAATTCATTAACTTCATATCAACTAAAAATCACAAATGTGGTATTCAAACTTTAATCCTTACAATGTTGAACAATTTCCATGCCCCAAAAATAAAAAATCAAGAACTCAACTTTTAAATAGTGGAATATATTCCATAACAGGTATTAACTACCTCTCATAATTAAACTAGTACTAATTCTCCAAGTCAAGCTTTTTGCATTCTACAAAACCTATAATATCACAGTATTCATCATATTGTCAGATTCAATTCACCAAGTTCATATCACCTCAAATCAAGAAATCACATTGTAATAATACAAATATAAGCTTCTAGAAATGCATATGATTTCCAAGTCCATTATTGTGTGTGTCATTGGGAATGTCCATATATCTCATATCACATGGTGACATCTTAACCTATAATCAATAGAAAATGATACTAGGATGTTACAGATTCCAATTACGTCAAAACTAATAAGAGACTTAAACTTCTGATAGCACAAAACGTAACCCCAAAATGCTAGAAATTTAGTTGTCTCTTAATTGTCCGTCAATACATACAAATCAAACCTAACCAACAATGATCTAAACTCAATGAAAATCAAACTTTAACATAAAAACCCAATAAAATCCAACATATTCAAACTCTATTGTTTGTAAGACCTTGAAAATTACATCTGAATATATTTTTAGCAGAGCAACCACCTCAAATTATTTTTCTTTGTCATACTATGAATTGTCTACGACCCATATTGATTGAAACTGACCATAAGGACTACCAAATCATATCCTAAGCTCCATTAAGTCTATAGAATCATAAACTAAATTCCACAAAGTTTACAAATCAAAACCTAACTCCACAAGGTCTACAAAATCATAACCCGACTCCACAAAGTTTACAGAATCATAATCTGAACTTCATAAATTCTTCAGAATCATAACCTGAGTTTTATAACATCTACAGAATCATAACCTAAGCTTTGATACCACTTAATTGTAATGCCCCGAACCCAAAACAGGAGTTCGACACGTGACAACGGCCACGCACCCATAAGGCGTACCTTACAAGTGTGCCAGGCCTTACTAACAAATTCTAAAAAGAATGATATCCTTGGTCTAAAATCTCCAAATAAACATATTAACCAGTAAGTTCACTTGATATACAAATCTCCAAATAAACATATTAACTAGTAAGTTCAAATGAATTACATCCATGCATTACTATTCCAAATCCTAATAAACAAAAGTCTATCATAAAGTCCCAAATCAACAATAAGAAATAATAATATTATTCATGCCTAGAAGTCCTTCTCACATAACTCCCCCGTAACGTCCGGGCTAGCTAATCATCAGAATCTGAAATGGGAAAAAAAAAGGGGGGGTGAGCTGGGAGGCTCAGTAAATAACTATAGTTTGAAAATGGTGGATCAAACATTTATTCAAATAAAATATATAAATGTTCATAGGATAAATCTCATAAATTTAAGAAATATAACACAATGCAGCGGAAAACTATATATAAATTTCAATAAGTTTGAAACATCAAAAGTCTCAATTTACTTAAAATAACGAAATCAATTAGATTTCAAATGTTTAAGACAATATGACTATGGTTACCCTATATCCCCGTGACTAGGCCCAGAACCACACATAGGCCGGTGGTAAGCCCCAGAAGAAACTAGTTTCTGTGCCAACGTTTACCCCCATTGGCGGGGTCCAAAGTATAGTCAAATGGTTCAGATTATTTTTCATTTCAATCCATGTCAAAAGATCATATTCAATAAAATCATAGTTCAAACAATGTTTGGTTCTTTTCACAAAATTCAAAAATGCTTGATCCTAGTTGAAGAAATAGAATTTTCTAAATAACGAACTAAATCAAATACATTTAGTATTTTTCAAAAAGAAAGAAACTCTAATTCTTTTCTTTAAATCAATGTATCTAAAATAATTAAAATAATAATTTGTACAAAAAAACAAATGTATTTTAATAAATAAAATAGAGAACATTTAGCAAAATATAACTAGTTAAGAAAAGAGTTACTTACCTTTAACAAAATATAACTAGTTAAGAAAAGAGTTACTTACCTCTATCAAGCAACAAAATTCTCTCTTCGTTTCAAAGTTCACAATTCACACCCTAAACCAACTGTACAGTGATTAGAATACATTAACTGATATAAGACATTTACTATTTAGTTAGTGACTAATTTATTTACTAAATTAAGCATCTATTGGTGTTTACTAATTGATAAACACTCTCCCCAAACAGTCTTTCATGCCTTCCAATATTCCTCCATGTATCACATTAAAGTCCGACAGATCTAACATTGATTTTTTTTATTTTTTTTTCCTTCTCTCAAGGACTTTACAGCATATTCAGAAGCCTAGGATTTTTTTTGGATTTGTATTTGCACAACTCCTCAACACGTCACATATCCTTTTCTTTCTTCTTTCATTTTTTTTTTCTTTACCTTTTTCTGCATGTACAGGGGCCTATGCCATTACTTCACGTCAATGTCTATTGACTATCTTTTATTTCTTTCTTTCACTATCAGATTACATATGCAAAGCCTATCCATTCATCATGACCTTTAGCCGGCCTAAGTTTTCTTCTTTCAATGACCACCTGAAAGAAGAAAAATATTAAACTTTTAAAACTCCTCATCACGTCTATATAGGAATACCAATTATCAAAGAGATTAGACTATCTGACAAGTATAGTACCTAAAACTAAAACAATAGAGCCAAATCAAGCTATATGTACCAATTTCACACCAACATATATGATCTTACGGTAGTTTGGAAATTTCTAAGAAAATTACACAATTATATCATCTTAGCTGTCCAAATGATATTGATACGTAACAAACACAACATGAAAACGAAATTGGGTTTATGGGTAGGGTAGAACTACCAAACAGGTCTAATCAATTATATGTTTTGGTCTAGTTGTTTTCACGTTGAATGGAAATTTTTGTTATCATGAGTTTGCGTGTTTGATTTGTTAATTCCATGGTCTAATCAATTATATGTCTTGGTCTAATCAATGAGTTTGCGTGTTTGATTTGTTAATTCTTTGAATACTTGTGGAGGAGAAGATATCTCACACATGAAAACAAAAAATACGAGTATACTGACAAGAGAAACACACATTGAAACTTCCACGTCTTTGAATAAACGGGACCACTATGGTTGAGTAGAAAAGTCCAAAACTGAATAATAAGATTAGAGAGAGGGAACAGAAAACTCTCACTTGATAATTCCTAGTAAGATTTATAGACACAGCATGGAGCAAAGCATAAGCAAGAAGTCATGGTGTCGTTTTGCTCTACTTCTCCTCATCATCATGTCACTCAAAGTCCATCTCTCCACTGCATCTGATACCCTGTACCCAGGTCAGCGAGGATGGATCAAAGAGGATGGATCAGAGACTGGGGTGTCTCTGTTTGCTACCCAAACCACTGTTTTCTCTGCTATCCTTTTATACCATATGCCTACGTAATAGTTATGAGACTTACCAGGTGTGAAGAAACCCAGTTCAAAAATTCCATTTCTGGAACTAAGGGTCTGGTTCCATGCCAGAGGCTGACCTGGGTACAGGGTATCAGATGCAGTGGAGAGATGGACTTTGAGTGACATGATGATGAGGAGAAGTAGAGCAAAACGACACCATGACTTCTTGCTTATGCTTTGCTCCATGCTGTGTCTGTAAATCTTACTAGGAATTCTATTCACCATAATCACATATCCAGCAATAGACTTTTACTGGTCAGCATACAAAGTATTTTGGTACTTCTACACCACGTTTAGCATGTTCCTCTTCTACACTTATTTTGGTATGACAACGAAAGATATTTTATATATTCTGCTGTTTCCCCTTCTACATTCCCTAGATTTGTTTTGAATGCCACCGGGGAGCTCAATCTCTATGTATGGAAGGAGGATTTGCGCCAATGGAATTTGGTTTGGAAGGCACCTCCTCAACCTTGTGAGACTTTTGGTTTCTGCGGGGTTTGGGGCATTTGCAATCAGCAGAAGGTACCTCTTTGTGATTGCCCAAAAGGATTTAAACCAGTGGATCTGATAATATGTCTCAGTTATGTTTTCATCCTACATATATCTAAGTGGTTGTTTTTGCATAAATGTTTATCTGGTGCACAGTTTCTCTTTCTTTTTTTGTTACTGGTGCATTTCTCTTTCTTTTTTTGTTATTTATGTATTTCATTTTTAAAGTACTTGTTTGTGAATTCTTCAGCTTGGTTTAAAATCTATGTATTTTTGTTGCAAATTGTTTGTTGTCACCTAGTTCGGACGAAGTTGAAGCTGACACCAAATGGTGTGATGGAGCTGTTGGTAAATCAAGCTTGACTGCCTCTTCTTCTCATGGTCGTTTTGATAATGTAATGAAGACCTCTGTGGAACATACATGTACAAGGGAAATAGATGAGTGTCCTAGGTTTGATCTTGTACTTCGAAAAATTAGCTGATACATAGCAATGTAGCATATATGTGCCTTCGAGTAATAATCTGACCCCATTGTTGTATTTATTCAAAGAACATTCAAGACCAAGAATATGACCCCAAAGTTGTATTTGAAACCATCAGATACACTTTTTTTCATTCTGATCATTCAGCTTGAATGTTATGATAATAAAAACAATTAACATTGAAAAATTGAATGTCCTGCTACATGCTTGCCTCAATTATTGGTTACATCTCTGAAGGGGAAACCGAAAATGAATCTGAAGGGGAATCAAATTGTGTTGTGCCCAGGCAGTTCGAGAAGGTGATGATAGCATGATACCCTATGCAGAGGATTTTCTTTCACCAAAATTAGATATTATATTGGAAAACACATTAATCAATGTAATTGAAATAGCATCCTCACGTTCTAAAGAATATATATAGGATATTAACATATCAAATAGTTACAGTTGTTACCTTTGTCATCTATCCTTATTAGCGGACTTCAGAATTTAATTGGAGCCAAAACCCTAGAAGCATATCAAAATGCCATAAGTTGTACAATATAATCTGATTCCAAAGTCTTTATAAACTATGTAAAGTTTATACATGCAGTTCCTCAAGACATACAAATCAGATTTTATCAATTATCAGCTATTTCCTAGTAACTTGTATGATAGGCACCAGTAATGCAACTTCTCAATTTGTTGAGATGTTTTTAGGTCATAAGAAATGAGGCTTTATCTTGAATTCCATTATCTTGTTGTGGTAATTAAAATGTCAACTAGGCATCAAATGTAAGGATGGCTTGCTTATTAACACATGTAGTAGCATCAGGGTAGATAAAATATAGTACCACTTCTAAACTGACTGATGTCCTGTTTAGCATTGTGATTAGCTTTAGCAATGGGGTGACCAGGTAAATTCAAACACGCTCACATATACATGCGTGTAGATTTTCCAAATAGGACATTGCAGCAAGCTTTTGTAAATTAAGACAAAATTAAATAGCAGAGAAGAACAAGTTTTCCTGGAAAGATGTACTGCTTATGATACATGGGAAATTTTATTAAGACATTTTCAACCTATATTCTTATGCTGAAAGAAAACAAAAGGAGTATCTATTTTCAATGCAAGACAACCTAAGGTCCTAAGCTCAGTTCTAGATAGTTCACACACCTTTGCATCCAAAAATCCATAGCTTTAATGGCATAATCTTTCAAGGACTCCACAAGTCTATGCAAATCTATTTATTTATTTGTAAAAAAGGTACAGAGTTTTCTTCCCAAATGTAATAATGAGCCGGTCCACTGGCCTCCTATCAAATTCCATGTTCAATAAAAACATAACTTCTAATATGAAGCAGATACATCTCTATCTACAATTTAGCATCCCTGATATTCTATTTAAGAACCTTTTTCCTACAACTTTGAACATATGGCAAGGCCATCTCTTCTTACACCCTATATTAGCCTCACAATTCTACTTCATGTCTCTATCTACTAGCTACGATCCAGGCAAAGCACTTTGGTGCAAAGTCATGACTCATGCTAATTAACTCATATTATGGTATAAGAAGCAAGATTGGTAAACATGAACAATATAGAAACACATTACAATTGTCATGCTACAATTGGGCCAAAAACACTTTATAACTATCTTGTATTCGTAATGGAGCTTTCTCTTTTACTCTATCAAATACATAACAATTCAGCATATTGTTTGGTAAGCTATCCCTCATTTGCTTCCCCTAGGCTCTCACCATATACACTTTACGATGCTTAGAGTCTCCAAAATGTGACAATCTAATCAAGCTCCTTGCTCTACAGGAGCATTTTGAAAAAACATGATTGGATGACTCTGCTAATGAAGCTACCTACCAGTTATCTATGGCCTAAAAGATTGAATGAAAATTCAAATAATAACAAACAAAAAATTGTAAGAGAAAATTGGGAAAAAATGCAAACACTCATCACATTCCAAACCATAATAAAAGCAAGTAAATACCAAAACTATGCAATTTACGGGCAGAGGGATAGGGTGACAGCCTATTTTTATAACTTTTTTATTAAATAGCAATGTTTAACCAAATGCCTCCTACATTTATATTTCCTCCGAAATTTCAATACCATCTATCAAACTGCAGAATGTTAGAACTCGTGCCTATAATACAGCCTTTCGCTTCCACCATTTTACAGTTAAGTGGCTGAGCATGTGTTTCTGTTCTAATCAATTATATGACTTGGTCTTATAATCTTATTCTTTTCTAGTCGAATGGGAATTAATGTTGTAATACCCGGTCCCAAAGAATTTTGTTTAAGTGGGTAATTTAGTAAATTTCAACTATAGGGTAAAAATATAAATAAATAATTTATTTTAGGAGTTTTTAGAAATAAAAATAAATGAGTTATAATCCTAGTGATGTTAGAATATAAATAGAGTTCTAAACCTTATTGTAATACTTACAGACACTTTTTGATAGCAAGAATTTGAAGGGTTTCAAGAGTAGACAGATTGAAGAATTCTTGAGGTGAGAACTCTAAAACATTTTTTTTAGTTAATTTGATGACCGGCCAATTGTGAAGCAATCTAAGTGTTCTATAGGTATCGTTGTAATCTCATCATATTTTTAGTGTGAGATTTGGTAAAGGTCTGATTGTGCCTAATAGATGCTCAATTGTTTCAGTTTTATTGATTTTAGACTCAATTGTTTGCTCTTGGTTGTCAACGTAGCGTAGTGTTGATTTTGGAATTGTCATTGAGGTATAGGGAAAGAAACCACGTTGATGAGGTTGATTCTGATCAAAAGTAGTGGTTGTGATAATATTTTTTTGTGGGTGTGACCAGATCTCTTTCCAAATCTATAATCTATAGATATCCCTTTTCTTAATTGATTTATTTAACATTGATTTACAGTTTGCTTAGGACCTCAAAATGGATGAGGTTGTTGTCGTTTGACACGAGTTGAAATTTTTGGAAGAGGTGAGACTGCGTTGAGATTATCGTTGCCATCAGATAAGGTGAGGAATAGATGATTTTGTTTAAGTGTAGAAATAAGATGTGAGTTCTAAACTATAGGATACTTAATAGTCATTCTTGGTAATTGGTGATACGTGACTTTAATTTTATCGATTTCGGTTTACTGCAAATCCTGAAATGTATAAGAAAGGTTTCTTGGATGATAGAAAATGCCTTTTTCATACCTTTCTAAGATAACGTCTGTCACTAGTATGTCTTGGTTCAAAGTGAAAATAGCATAAATATAATGTTTGGGTATTTTAGCACCTAGTTGGATAATATGTCTAGGTAAACTTTCTAATAACTATGCTAAATAGTCTTGATTACAATTGAGTGATAAATTATATGGAAGTTGAGGTGTCAAGGTTAGGGAAGGTTAGTATATTTGGAGGGCTTCACAAATGGCCGGGTACCATTATAAGAATTTGGTTAACCAATCGATTGCTAAGTAAATAGTGTAATTTATATAAATTGATGCAGTTGGGTCATTGTGTAAATTGATTTAGGATGGAATTGTGGAATCTTAGAAGGAAAGGTTTGGAGGGGGATATTGAAATCTTTTAAGTATTTGAGGTAAGTAACTCTTTTCTTAACTGATTATATTTTGCTAAAACATCCCAATTTTATTTATGAAATATTTATTTGTCTTTCATTACAGATTATTATCTTAATTATTTTAGATATATTGAAATAAAGAAAAGAATTAGAGTTTCTTCTTTTTGAAATATTATAAATGTATTTGAATTAGTTAGTTATTTGGAAAATTCTGTTTCTCAATTGGGATCAAGCACTTTTTGAATTTTGTGAAAAGAACCAACCATTGTTCGAACTGTGATTTTATTGAATATGATCTTTTGACATTGACTGATATGAAATTGAATCTGAAACCATTTGACTATGCTTTGGACCCCGCCAATGGGGGTAAACGTTGGCACAGAAACTAGTTTCTTCTGGGGCTTACCACCGGCCTATGTGTGGTTCTGGGCCTAGTCACGGGGATATAGCGTGACCATAGTCATATTGTCTTACTTCAAACATTTGAAATCTAATTGATTGCGTTATTTTAAGTAAATTGAGACTTTTGATGTTTTGAACTTATTGTAATTTATATATAGTTTTACCGCTGCATTGTGTTATATTTTTTAAGTCTATGAGATTTATCCTATGAACATTTATATATTTTATTTGAATAAATGCTTGATCCACCCTTTTCAACTATAGTTATTTACTGAGCCTCCCAGCTCACCCCTTTTTCTTTCCCATTTCAGATTCTGAGGATTAGCTAGCTCGGACGTTACGGGGAAGTTGTGTGAGAAGGACTTCTAGGCATAATATGAGTATTTCTTATTTGTTAATTAGGACCTTATGTAATAGACTTTTATTTATTAAGATTTGAGACAACAATGTATGGATTTTAATTCGTTTGAACTTATTGGTTATTATATTAATTTGGAAATTTTAGACCAAAGATATCATTCTTTTTAGAATGTATTAGTAAAGCTTGGCACACTGGTAAGGCATGCCTTATGGGTGTGCGACGGTTGTCACGTGTCAAACTTATATTTTGGGTTCCGGCGTTACAAATGTTATCTGTGATTTTTCCGCTTGTGCCAAGATGTTTTAATTCTTTGACACATCAGCAATATATGTTGACGAAGTCAAAAATATGGAATTTTAAAGAGCATAAATACGAATTTTTCCACACGGAAAATGCATTGAAACTTTTGATGTTTTTCAACAACATGGGGTCCTCAAAAAGAAAATGGAGGACTTCGGTTGACTTGAAAAGTCCAGAACTGAAAAACACAGCCACTTATATACAATTAAAGAGAAGGAGAGAACAGAAAACTCTTCACCTGATAATAGCAACATCTATAATCACAGTATGGCGCAAAGAAGAAGCCTAAAGCTGGAGAGCAACGTGTCATGGTCACATTTGGCTCTACTTCTCCTCATCATCATGTCACTCGAAGTCCATCTCTCCACTGCATCTGATACCCTGTACCCAGGGCAGTCTCTGGCATGGAGCAAGACCCTTACTTCCAGAAATGGAATTTTTGAACTGGGTTTCTTCACACCTGGTAAGTCTCATCAGTATTACTTAGGCATATGGTATAAGAAGATAGCAGAGAAAACAGTGGTTTGGGTAGCAAACGGAAACTTCCCAGCCTCTGATCCATCCTCTTCAGCACTAGAATTTTATGAGGATGGTAATTTGTTGCTAAAAGAAAGAGGAGATGTTCTTCTTCGCAATCTTACAAAATCTAGCTTGCCTAATTATTCTACCATAGGGGTGCTTCTTGACAATGGAAATTTTATCTTAACAAGTAAATTACATAATAATATTGTGTTGTGGCAGAGTTTTGATGACCCAACCAATACGTGGCTGCCAGGGGCCAAGATTGGGTACAATAGACTTACTCATGAAGGCAAAATTCTGAAATCATGGAAAAGTTTAGAAAATCCAGAAAGTGGGAGGTTCTCTACTGAATTAGAATTAGAAAAAATGGGGACGAGTGATTTGGCACTATACTATTGGAAGTCCAACTTTGGTAGGTATAAGTATGGTAGGAATGTGTCTCAGAAAGAATTGAACAACCAATACATAAACGTTTCCTACGTTTCCAATAACAATGAAAGCTATTTTATATATTCTGCTGTTTCCCCTTCTACATTTCCTAGATTTGTTTTGAATGTCACAGGGGAGCTCAATCTCTATGTATGGGACGAGGACTTATGCCAATGGAATTTGGTTTGGATGGAACGTCCACAATTTTGTGAGATTGATGGTTTCTGCGGGGATTCTGGCATATGCAATCAGCAAAAGGTACCTCTTTGTGATTGTCCGAATGGATTTAAACCAAGGTATCCAAAACAATGGGAGTTATATGAATACTCAGGAGGGTGTGAGAGAAGAAATCCTTTACAATGCTCAGATGGAGGAATAGACAAGTTCTTCATGATTCCCAACATTCGCTTTCCAGAGGCATCACAATATCCAGCAGTCAAAGATGTTGAAGAATGCAAGTTAAACTGCTTAGGCAACTGTTACTGCATTGCATACGCTTATAATAATGGATGTTTAGTTTACCAAGGAAAACTTCAGAATCTACAACAACTTTCTTCTGATAATAAGTTTGGAGGAGATTTTCAAGTTCGCATTGCAGCGTTTGAGCTGATGGGAAGTAAAAACAAGATATTGAGAAAGGTTTCTTGGATTGTTGGAGTTCTCGTCACGCTCATCCTTAGTATTACTTTCGCCATTAGATGGTGGAGACATTCCTTTGTTGGTGCACTTGAGGAAGTAGAATTTTCTTTGATTATGTTCAAGTATCGGGATTTACGAAGAGCAACCAAGAACTTCTCCCAAAAACTTGGGGAGGGCGGTTTTGGTTCTGTTTTCAAAGGGACATTGCCGAATTCAACAGCCATAGCAGTGAAGAAAATAAGAAGTCTAGAGCAAGGTGAGAAGCAATTTCATGCCGAAGTTAGCACACTTGGAGCAATCCAGCATGTCAACCTTCTTCGCCTACGTGGTTTTTGTGTGGAAGCTTCTAAGAGATTTCTCGTCTATGAGTACATGCCAAAAGGTTCTCTAGAATCTCATTTGTTCCAAAATGTTTCCAAGATTTTGGATTGGCAAACAAGATATCATATTGCTGTTGGGATTGCTAGAGGGTTGGCCTACCTTCATGAGTATTGTAGAGATTGTATCATACATTGTGACATCAAGCCTGAGAATATATTGTTGGATGCTGAATATGACCCGAAAGTGGCTGATTTTGGGCTTGCAAAGGTAATAGGCCGGGACTTCAGTCGGGTTCTTACCACCATGAGGGGAACTAGGGGCTATCTAGCACCAGAATGGATTTCAGGTGAAGCTGTTACTCCAAAAGTTGATGTTTTTAGTTATGGGAAGCTGCTTTTCGAGATAGTATCCGGTAAGAGAAATATAAACATGCTAGATGATGAGATATGTAGCTACTTTCCAGCTCGTGTTGCAATTGCAATCAACAAAGGGGAAGACCTTCTTACACGACTAGATTACAAATTAGAGGGCAATGCCAACATGGAAGAGCTAACTAGAGCTTGTAAAGTTGCTTGTTGGTGCATTCAAGATGATCCAAAGGATAGACCAACCATGGGGCAGGTAGTTAAAATTCTTGAAGGAGTTATGCAAGTGGGCATGCCTCAAATACCTCATCATTTCCTTTGCCTTTCAGAAGATCCAACGGAAGCCACTGTTTACCAGGACTGAGACTTCTTTGAGTTCATATTAATGGGCACAAGGTACTGTCTCAACTCTGTCTTTATCATCAGTGAACTCTTTTGTATTGAAAATAACGCTTTCCCACCCATTATCTAGTGATCTTATTATTCTCCTTCTATGTAACGCAAATTAAGATAAAAAGATTCCACTTTCACTATTGTTAGTAGCTAAGGAGTCAAGTGCATGTTGGTGTGTCTACCAATATGCACTTCTGTGTGACAATATGTTTGATGTGTATTTGTTGTAATACCGTGAAAAAAAGTATAATAATCAAATAAATACAACAGATTTAGCAACAAAAGAAAAAAATACAGCAGAGAACCCACCAGAAGTTCTGAGATAAAGAGCAAACACCTGGGTCATCTTTGTTTGTGATCTGGAACTGCAATCCAAAACCCTCCTCTCAGTGAAGCTGAAGACTCTAAATAAGCATCCAAATGCTGAAGGAGACCTTTTGTTATTGGTGCACATGATATGAAAGCAAAATAAATATAGCTGCACACTAGTATTAGTTATTTTTGGTGAACTGCAGAGAATGACTTTCCTTCAGAACTGGGGTAAAGGAAGGCCTCTAATTAATTAATTACATAGCCTATTGAATTTTGAGTCCTATCATCCTTGTGATTATTTTCAAAACTCACTTGAGGGAAAAAAATCAAGTCTTAAATGTTAGTTACGTCATTCATGGAATCATTGTTATGCAAAAATGCTCTAAAACCTTATCTTATAACAAAATTATTCTCAACTTCCGCAAACTAAAATTTATGCAAAAGTCTGTTATGTCAATTGGCATAATATGAAGCACTTGAGGGTTTCCATAATTCAACATAATCTCAATTTCCTCATTTATATATGTAATGAGATATTGTTAGGGTCTAAAAAATGGGATTGTGAGAAGGAAAAAATATACAGCCCATATAGTGTGAAACAAAAACAAAAACAAAAACGCTTATAATATTTGTTGGGACCATGGGCCTGTGCGATCCAAGTAAGGCCGAAGCCTAGCTTGTTTCTCTCTTTTTCCCAAATTGTATGGGCCAAACCTGTATTGTTCAAAGAAGCTAACTGGGCCTGAATCCATGTCTTTATCTTTTATGGCCTCATTAACAAAGCCAGGCCTATGTATAAAAGGAATCAAGCAGGTAGAGAGTGGCATACGAGACTTTCCCTCAAAAATCTCAAAGGAAAGACCATAGAAAAAATACAACAATAGGAAAATAAAACAAAAAGATTAAAAAAAAAAAGGGTGGTAGTATTGGAAATTGAGGACACTTTGAAATGAAGATTAGGAGTTCAAATCTGGAATGCTGCAACTTGTTTTCCACGTAGCTTGAATCCTGAAATCTTATGTGATTTATGTGATTTATGAGTTTGCGTGTTTGATATGTTTATTCTTTGAAATTGATGGACTTATTCTTTTCATGTTGAATGGAAATTTATGTGATTTATGAGTTTGCGTGTTTGATATGTTTATTCTTTGAGCCATAATTTGGGTGAGTTTGCGTGTGAGTTTGCGTGTTTGATATGTTTATTCTTTGACCCATAATTTGGGTGAGTTTGCGTGTTTGATATGTTTAGAGTTTGCGTGTTTGATATGTTTAGAGTTTGCGTGTTTGATATGTTTATTCTTTTAGCCATAATTTGGGTGAGTTTGCGTGTTTGATATGTTTAAAGTTTGCGTGTTTGATATGTTTATTCTTTGAGCCATAATTTGGGTGAGTTTGCGTATTTGATATGTTTATTCTTTGACCAATAATTTGGGTGCTTGTGGAGAATAAAGTATCTTTGTGGGACAGCAACTTGAGTAGAAAAGTCCACAACTGAAGGACAGCAACTTGAATAAAATTAAAGAGAGAGAGAGAACAGAAAACTCTCACTTGATAATTCCTAGTAAGATTTACTGACACAGCATGGAGCAAAGCATAAGCAAGAAGTCATGGTGTCGTTTTGCTCTACTTCCCCTCATCATCATGTCACTCAAAGCCCAACTCTCTACTGCATCCGATACTCTGTACCCAGGTCAGCCTCTGGCATGGAACCAGACCCTTAGTTCCAGAAATGGAATTTTTGAACTGGGTTTCTTCACACCTGGTAAGTCTCATAACTATTACTTAGGCATATGGTATAAGACCAATAGCAATCTCGTCTGACATATCCACTTCAACACTAGAATACTGCTGGATATGTTCATGCCAGCGGTAAGCGAATGTTGGGCATTGTGAGGAACTTGTCGATTTCTCCACCTGAACATTGTAATAAAGGATTTCTTCTCTTACACCCTCCTGAATAATCATATGAGTCCCAATCTGTTGGATCCACTGGTTCAAATCCTTTCGAACAATCACAATGAGGTACCTTCTGCTGATTGCAGATGCCGAAATCCCCACAGAAACCATAAATCTCACAAGGTTGAGGAGTTTCCATCCAAACCAAGGTTGAGGACTTAATGTTATCTGTGATTTTGTGTTTGTGCCATGATGTGTTAATTCTTTGACACATTAGCAATATATGTTGAAGAAGTCAAAAATATGGAATTTTAAGGAGCATAAATACGAATTTTTCCACACGGAAAATGCATTGAAACTTGATGTTTTTCAACATGGGGTCCTCAGAAAGAAAATGGAGGACTTCGGTTGACTAGAAAACCAGAACTAAAAAACATGTCATCATATATAATTCCCATTTTTCCCTGCCACTAAATGCAAATTCAGATACACTTTAAGAAACGAAAATGTACTAAACGCTTAGCAATAATGAATGCAAATACTGAAAATATGTGCCACTGAAGTGGCCGGATTAAGAAACAAAAGTGAACATTTTTTTAAACTTGTCACTAAATTGGTAAGGAAATCATGTCAAATAAAATAATCAGCATCAGTTGTTGGGGTATTGGAATTGGTTACAGACTATAATCATGGGCAATTTAGCTCTCTTTTACACAATCCGCTCCAACTCTCTTGCGTAACTCAGCGTCTGGTTGATCAATTGCAGAGAAGGTATTTCCTTGCAAGGTGCAGATTCTTTTGCCTTCTGGAAAAATACAGAACCATTCTTGATCTCCCACTCAGAATGCTCCTGCATTCAAGCAACAGATTATGAGGAACATAAAATGGAAAAAGCAATGGTATATTTAGTTGCTGGGTAGGGTGCCATTCTATTATGGTGAAATCATAAATAATTGAACATAAAATAGTTCTTCTATAGTTAACCTCAATCCAGAAAATTAGAGTTATCAAGTATTTCAGTCATATCTTCCACTTCAAATATCCCGGATCCAAGGGAAGCCCTTGGGCTAGGGACTCATTCATCCTAAACCATTGGCAGCTCCTTAAAAGAACACTTTGTGTTGCAGCATTCCCCATCTTATAAACAAAGGACTACTGGCAAGAGTTTGGATATGGTTTTCCCACAGAACTCAAGCCTCAAGAGTTTTCAACAATAACCAGATAATATAAAGAATAAAAGATCAATTATATTACTCCCAAGTTGGTCAGTAATTTGGAAACGTTAAAAAGAAAAAGGAAATAAACATTTGACAATAATGAGTACCTCCTTGATATATTCCAACAGTTCTTGTTCAGAAGTGTACAGCAACATTTGCCGCGCATCATTAATTGAAAGATAATCATATGCCTTCTCACCACATCCAGCTATTTCATCTCTGAAAGTGACATAAGAGAAATCAATTAATAAGAACACAAATTAAACATGTTTTTAGAGAGTAAATATGAACATATAAATTAAAAACTGATAAAATAAGATGAAAAGCCTACTACTTCCGCAAATCGCATCAACCCAGGAGTCAAGGTTCAAATTTATGTAATACTTTACCGCTAAATACTCCATAATGAGTTATTTACTTGCTTGTTTACAGTTTGTTGTCACATTTCAATTCAAATTCATTTTAATCGATTAAAATACTACCAAAGATAGCAATTGACAAACTACCTGACTGTCTTTGCCAGAAGATCCATAAAGCAAAAGTATGTCTCATGTGGCACCGTCTGTCGAGCACTCAACACACGGTTGTAAGCCCCTTCCATGAAGGACTGCTCCAACTCCACTGCATGCTTAATGCAAGGATTCTCCAAAGCAGTGGGGGAAAGAAGTTCCAGTTCGGTGTGGAATTCAGCAATTCTATTCTGAACAAGGAGCCTCAACAGGTTGAGTCCTAAGATTGGATGCTCCTGAGGGGATGGTGGAAGACGGTTGCTGCTCCAAAAGAAATGTAAATTTATTAGCATACCTTGAAAAATGAAATAATATATGAAACTCCCAAAAAAGTCTGAGAGACTAAGTGGCAGAAAAGAGTCCGCAGCAAGTTGTTGTTAATCCAGATGCTTTTTATGGCCTCATGTTTAATTCTATGGTCTTGTAAACTCACGTTTAAATGCATATAATGTATAGGAGAATTTGAGTGGATGGAGACAGACATTGATATTTTATTTAAAAGAACATGGCACTTAAATAAATAACTTAATTTCTTATTATCATGAATATGGCTTCGCTCTAGATGCATAGACTGAGTGCCAGTCTCATTTTTCCCACATACAAAACGAAAATTAATAGCTGAATTGAAGGCAACATGATGTTACCCAGCATCCGTGTAATAAGGCTTCAACTGAAAGAAATCCCTCTCAAATGCATCTTGATCCTCTGTCTTCACGCTGAGAACAACAGCATGCTCATATGTATCCCCTGAAAATTCTCAGACATAACAAATCTATAGGTAAGTGAAACAATAACAACGCCAATAACAAAAGAATCATAAAATATTAACTAATATGAGCCAAGGACATTACTTGCTAAACTTAATTCTTGGATCGCATTAGGTGTGTCTTCAAACAACGGTGGCAGGCTTCTGAATTGTGTCAGCAAGACCTGAAAAACCAGAGAACAACAATATGACTCAAAATCTATGGCCTTCAGCTCAATGCATTCGCTTATCATAAATCACATCCAACGGCTTTCCACAAGCTCAAAACTAAGGCCTAATAGCACTCAGCACCCTACCAATAACACAAATTATATGCCTCAACCTTCACTCTAGCAATCATAAAACTCTGAAGAACAAGTTCATATAAAATCCCAAATCCTCACACACACACTCAGAGTCTCAGACTACATCAATTCATACAATATCAAAGCAATGTACCAAAAGATCTTTCCTTTTTCAAACCCTCAAGCAAAAACCCATATTAAATCTCAAAACCATAAATGTCCACTTTAACAATTTCAATAACAGATTTTTGGCAACAACAAAAAAAACCCACTTTCCAATCACTACTCTTATACCCCAAAACACAAACAAAACCGTGACTTATAGTAAAAAACAACACAAACCCAGAAAAGAATTAGAGGGAATTTAACAATTCAAGACTATTTAATCAGGGTAAGAGACAAGAATTGGGTTTTGTTTTTTTTTTTTTTGGTTAGAATTGGTAAAAATTAAATAAAAACCTTGAGTTGTGAAAGGAGTGTGGTGCAGGTATCGAAGTCGTTCCTTACGAACGCGGCTTTGAAGCGCTGGAAGAGCTGGGAGACCTCTGTGAGCTTCGGATCCATTCCACTGTTACTGTCACTGTCACTGTGTTCGTTTTCTTTGAAAAAATAGGAAAAGCAATAAAATTCAATCATTTCATGGGCCTTTTATTGGGCTGAATATATAGGCCCATATTTGACCAAGGCTTTTGTAATTTGGTCATGGGTGGATCGGGTTATTCAAATCCTACCTTTTATTATCTGATGGAAAATTCTATAATTCACTGGGCATGTTATTGGGCTGAATATAGGCCCATATTCTACTGCTTGTTTTTTCAAGGATTCTCCAAAAGCATCGGAGGAAAGAAGTTCCATTTCGATCTATGATGTCTTCTTGAAAGTTTTTTTTTTCTATTGAGAAGCTTGACTAATAGGCAATGTTTGTTTCCCTTTGGCCTGTGTATCATCAATGGCATTTTTGACTCATTCCTCCGTCGTTGTTCTAGAGTTCAAATCCTTAGAATTTAAGTCCCACTTCTATGCGGATGTAAGACAAAAGGAAAGTGAAAAAGAAGATAACCGGAATATATTAAAATGTAATACATTCAATAAACCTTCTCATCTCAT
>OU015763.1:3333849-3336349 GCA_907173295.1 Fagus sylvatica | reverse complement strand
AACCCTAAACCCTAAACCCTAAACCCTAAACCCTAAACCCTAAAACCCTAAACCCTAAACCCTAAACCCTAAACCCTAAACCCTAAACCCTAAACCCTAAACCCTAAACCCTAAACCCTAAACCCTAAACCCTAAACCCTAAACCCTAAACCCTAAACCCTAAACCCTAAACCCTAAACCCTAAACCCTAAACCCTAAACCCTAAACCCTAAACCCTAAACCCTAAACCCTAAACCCTAAACCCTAAACCCTAAACCCTAAACCCTAAACCCTAAACCCTAAACCCTAAACCCTAAACCCTAAACCCTAAACCCTAAACCCTAAACCCTAAACCCTAAACCCCTAAACCCTAAACCCTAAACCCTAAACCCTAAACCCTAAACCCTAAACCCTAAACCCTAAACCCTAAACCCTAAACCCTAAACCCTAAACCCTAAACCCTAAACCCTAAACCCTAAACCCTAAACCCTAAACCCTAAACCCTAAACCCTAAACCCTAAACCCTAAACCCTAAACCCTAAACCCTAAACCCTAAACCCTAAACCCTAAACCCTAAACCCTAAACCCTAAACCCTAAACCCTAAACCCTAAACCCTAAACCCTAAACCCTAAACCCTAAACCCTAAACCCTAAACCCTAAACCCTAAACCCTAAACCCTAAACCCTAAACCCTAAACCCTAAACCCTAAACCCTAAACCCTAAACCCTAAACCCTAAACCCTAAACCCTAAACCCTAAACCCTAAACCCTAAACCCTAAACCCTAAACCCTAAACCCTAAACCCTAAACCCTAAACCCTAAACCCTAAACCCTAAACCCTAAACCCTAAACCCTAAACCCTAAACCCTAAACCCTAAACCCTAAACCCTAAACCCTAAACCCTAAACCCTAAACCCTAAACCCTAAACCCTAAACCCTAAACCCTAAACCCTAAACCCTAAACCCTAAACCCTAAACCCTAAACCCTAAACCCTAAACCCTAAACCCTAAACCCTAAACCCTAAACCCTAAACCCTAAACCCTAAACCCTAAACCCTAAACCCTAAACCCTAAACCCTAAACCCTAAACCCTAAACCCTAAACCCTAAACCCTAAACCCTAAACCCTAAACCCTAAACCCTAAACCCTAAACCCTAAACCCTAAACCCTAAACCCTAAACCCTAAACCCTAAACCCTAAACCCTAAACCCTAAACCCTAAACCCTAAACCCTAAACCCTAAACCCTAAACCCTAAACCCTAAACCCTAAACCCTAAACCCTAAACCCTAAACCCTAAACCCTAAACCCTAAACCCTAAACCCTAAACCCTAAACCCTAAACCCTAAACCCTAAACCCTAAACCCTAAACCCTAAACCCTAAACCCTAAACCCTAAACCCTAAACCCTAAACCCTAAACCCTAAACCCTAAACCCTAAACCCTAAACCCTAAACCCTAAACCCTAAACCCTAAACCCTAAACCCTAAACCCTAAACCCTAAACCCTAAACCCTAAACCCTAAACCCTAAACCCTAAACCCTAAACCCTAAACCCTAAACCCTAAACCCTAAACCCTAAACCCTAAACCCTAAACCCTAAACCCTAAACCCTAAACCCTAAACCCTAAACCCTAAACCCTAAACCCTAAACCCTAAACCCTAAACCCTAAACCCTAAACCCTAAACCCTAAACCCTAAACCCTAAACCCTAAACCCTAAACCCTAAACCCTAAACCCTAAACCCTAAACCCTAAACCCTAAACCCTAAACCCTAAACCCTAAACCCTAAACCCTAAACCCTAAACCCTAAACCCTAAACCCTAAACCCTAAACCCTAAACCCTAAACCCTAAACCCTAAACCCTAAACCCTAAACCCTAAACCCTAAACCCTAAACCCTAAACCCTAAACCCTAAACCCTAAACCCTAAACCCTAAACCCTAAACCCTAAACCCTAAACCCTAAACCCTAAACCCTAAACCCTAAACCCTAAACCCTAAACCCTAAACCCTAAACCCTAAACCCTAAACCCTAAACCCTAAACCCTAAACCCTAAACCCTAAACCCTAAACCCTAAACCCTAAACCCTAAACCCTAAACCCTAAACCCTAAACCCTAAACCCTAAACCCTAAACCCTAAACCCTAAACCCTAAACCCTAAACCCTAAACCCTAAACCCTAAACCCTAAACCCTAAACCCTAAACCCTAAACCCTAAACCCTAAACCCTAAACCCTAAACCCTAAACCCTAAACCCTAAACCCTAAACCCTAAACCCTAAACCCTAAACCCTAAACCCTAAACCCTAAACCCTAAACCCTAAACCCTAAACCCTAAACCCTAAACCCTAAACCCTAAACCCTAAACCCTAAACCCTAAACCCTAAACCCTAAACCCTAAACCCTAAACCCTAAACCCTAAACCCTAAACCCTAAACCCTAAACCCTAAACCCTAAACCCTAAACCCTAAACCCTAAACCCTAAACCCTAAACCCTAAACCCTAAACCCTAAACCCTAAACCCT
>OU015763.1:3246349-3328849 GCA_907173295.1 Fagus sylvatica | reverse complement strand
TTGATAATTATCTTAATATAATACATTTGATGAAATATAATAAAAATCAGTATAATATATTTGATGAGATATAATAAAAATGATTATTTCTATTTTTAAGCTTAAAGAAAAATTATTTACATTTTCTATTTTACACTTTTTTTATTGTTATTATTTTTTTTTTTTCTTTTTAATCAAGCTGTTTGGCATTACGCGAGTTATAATCTAGTTAATATTAATACAAACACTAATCCTCATTATGCCAGATTAGAAAAAAAAATTAAAAAAAAAAAAAAAAGTTATTTTTTTAAGCTTTATATATAAAATAGAAAAATATTTATTTCCTTTGCAGCGCCAAGACTGGAAAATCCCAGCAAAGACACTCTCTGAGAAGCCACTGACACTGCTGCATTTAGTCCTTCTAGAGAGAGAAAGAGAGTGGAAATTCTCACATTTTTTCTTCATTTCATGGAAGGCCCAAAAAAGCTTTAGATATAGTTGTTGATTCGGGAGAGAAAGAGTATCCAAAACGATGCGTCGAGGGATCTCGATTTTGTTCCAGCCACGGAGCATCCTTATCTTCGTCGTCCTCTTAATTTTCCTCATCTTCGAGTTCTCGAACCCCAAAAAGGTACGATTGCTATTACGATTTGTTTTTGATAAATAGAACCCCATTTCGGTTTGTATGTATTCGGATCTGATTGTGGGACTGGGATTGAGTTTTAGCTAGTTTTCATAAAGGGTTTCATGGGTTTTTGTCTTTGGGGTGTGTGTGTGTGTGTGAGATTTGAATGCTGTGGATGGAGTGGTCTTTGAAGTGGGTTTTTGGTGGATAATTGGATAATGGGCATTTGTAGCTTTACGTGCACTTGAATTTTAGCTAATGAATGGAATGATTTTGAATGTGGGTTTGGTGCTTAATTGGGAAATGAGCATGTGTAGCTTAAGTTGCACTTGAATTTTGTCTAATGAGTGCTTGATTTGGTGCAATTGGAAGAGGAAAACACATGTTCATTGTTTGAATCTCCTATGTGGTGACATTTTGTAATTGTTCTTTTTGAAAGATGATAAGGGAATTACAAAGCAAGTGATGGGCATTTGGGTTAAGGTGGAATAGTTGGGTAGAGGATTTCAATATTTGTATATTGAAACTTGCGCGATCCACAGAGCTTTCACGAAACACACCGTTCCGTTCCTCACTTCCTTACCTCCATTTCTCGTTCCATAAGTTCTCTCTCACCCCTATCTATGTATCTATCTATGTATGTTATGGGTTGAGGTCGATGTACATGATGTCAATTTCAATCAACTCAAAAGCTTGTTTATGATTTTTTTTTTTTTTTTTTTAAGACTTAGAATTTGGAATATATTTATATTTTATTAGCTCTTGTATAATTCATGGATAAATATCATGTTGATCAATGTTTGTTTAAATGATGATCAAATGGAAGAAATCTAAACCATTGGTTTAATGATCAATTCTTAGGATTTAAAGAACTCTATGATAGAGTTATTCTAAGAATTCTAGAGAATCTTAATCTGGGTCATTGTTTATTTTCATTTTTAATATAGTAAATGTATTATTATCATGTAGGAGAAAACTAAAGCATTCATTTTTAAACTTGTGATTTTGTAATTTTAACATACTAATCATCATAATGGGATAACATCCCCCATTTTTTTCCACTTTTTTCACCGGTAAGTCTCCTCTTTCTCTGTTTCAACTGCTCTTTTTTTTTTCTTTTTTTTTTTTTTTCCTTTTCAGCCCCACTCTCTGTTCTCTTTAGCCTTTATTTTTTTGTTTATTTTCTCATTTACTTAAGAGTATTTATTTTTGGTTTTTATCCAGCAAAAAGAGTATTATTGTTTATCTTTGTGATTTTGTTGCTAGTTGTCTTTTTGTTCACACAGTGGAGTTTTGTTGTTGTTGTGAATTTGTCATTGTTGGGTTTGTTGCTCACTTTTGTGTGTGATTTCATTTTGTTGCTCATATTTTCTGTATATGTGATTTCAAATCTTCTCGCACAAGATCTAGTTTTTTATTTTAATTTTTTGTGTGAATTTTTTCATTGTTGGTGGTTGTGATTCTGTTTTTTCAATGATTTTTGTTGCTCGCCGGAATGAAAATAGAATAGTGTTGGAAAACAGTAAAAAGAAAGCAAAGAGAGAAAATGAGCGAAAATAGTCGTTTGAGGAGCAATTATTGCTATGTCAATGAGTCCCATTTACTTTAGCAAAAATCAAAATCACAAGCCAGAATCAGAATCCTTTTTTTTTTTTTTTTGGATTCTGACTTCTATTCTAGAAATGAGAATTTGCAAAATGCATTTTGCCTAGAATGCATTTTGCATTTCCCAAAATCCCAACCAAACACTTTAGATTTTTTGCAGAATGCATTTTATGCATAGAAATCCGAGAAAGCCCTTTTGAGTAGAGGATCCAAACACCACCTTAGTGTATTTCTAGTGGTGCTAGTTGATCTTTTCTTGTCTATGGAATTAAGTACCCTTCAGTTAGTACTACTTAGTTTGTTTTCAAGTTCTGCAATGTATACTTAGATACCTATGATTAACATTTGACATTTTTGTCAATACTACACACTGGATTGAAATAATTAGTTTACTCTTGGCTCTGCATTTTGTCTTTGATTAGATTGGCAATTAGATTGTGACAAATTGAGACAAGGAGTACTTTCCTGAAAGATCATTCACATTGTACAATTTTGATGTAGTGCACTTGCCACCAACTATCACATACCCATTTATCTGAAAATCATAGTTTAAAGTGGGAAAGACTTGTATGTTTAGATATTCTAGCATTGCATATGAATGCCAGAGATGATGTCTGAGTATTCCACATCTCTGGCATGAATTGTTCTGGATTCTTAACTCCTTGTGGAACTGTTGTGGTTTTTACATGACTAATTTTCATGGACTTTCAATTGTTTATTCTCAGTTATGCTTGCCCCTTGACTATTCTTTCTTCTTCTTTTTTTTTTTTTAAAAAAAAAAAAAGGAAATTATCATAGCCTTCTGAAACGATTTTGAAACTGGCCTAACTTTTGATATAACTTTGGAATGGGGCTGTTTGCCGTATATGTCTGTATCTATGAATAGTGGTGGCATGCAAAAATGACGATTTGATATTCATTTTTGATTGATCTGAATGATACACACTTATTAAAAATAATAATTTATTATTTATTTGTTTTGTTCAAACCCTTTTTACATATTCAATCTTCTTTTTTTTTTTAATTATTATTGTACATATTCAATCCTTACAATGGAAGAAAATCTTTGGTTTTATCTAGGAGATGGAGTAGTGCGGATAACATGATGTGAAGTGGTATTAACATAACTAATTCAGGACATAAAAGAAAAGGGTGGTAACGGGGATTTTGATATTGGGAAGAGATGGAGTGCAGTTGTATTAGTAGTAGTGGTGGTAGGGCATCATCCTCATGTTTTTGGTTGGGAAGTTTGGTGTTTCCATCAGAGACAAGGACAAAGAGATTGCCGTTTCTCTTTCCACGTGCTCTCCAGCGCCAGCCATCCCCATTCCTAGCCATTTCCACCACCATGGCCTCCCGTGCCCATGGACATGGACATGGCCTCCCTTCAATAATCAATAAACAAATCGAAACAATCAAAGGGAACCCTTTTCTTCATTCTTTGTGCCCTCCTCTGCTATTGGGGGGTAATGGCAACAATAACAACAACAACAACAACTCCTTCAATTCTGAGGATTCTTGGTGGTGGCATGACCATTCCTCAGGAGGAGGAGGGTCTCGACGCCCCTTTCTCTTCTTCTTCGTCGTATTCTGCTCCTCCGTGTTATGTTGCTTTTGCCACTTCCAATTGGCCAAATCTGCTCTTGCAAGAACCACCACTACTACTACTACCACCAATGCTTCTACCTTTCAGGAGGAGCAGGAGGAGGATTCTTCTGACTCATCTAAGTCTTCTTCTGTTTGGGAAGTGAGCGGAGGTAACTGGACCATGCTCATCCCCAACCCTTTTCAAGATGCATTCATTGTTGCCCCACGATCTGGACCTGGTAATTCTAATGGTATTGTTAGCACTCAATCCTTCCTCCCCCAGAACTTGTGGTTGCGCTGCAGAGAACTCTTCTCGCGTTTCATGCTCCCTCAAGGCTTTCCCCACAGCGTAACCAATGATTACTTGGAATACTCTCTGTGGAGAGGAGTCCAGGGTATTGCCAGCCAAGTCAGTGGCGTCCTCGCCACCCAGGCCTTGCTCTATGCTGTTGGCTTGGGGAAAGGAGCTATTCCCACTGCTGCTGCTGTCAATTGGGTACTCAAGGATGGAATTGGCTATCTCAGTAAAATTATGCTCTCCAAGTATGGTCGACATTTTGATGTCAATCCCAAAGGATGGAGGTTGTTTGCTGATCTTTTGGAAAATGCTGCCTTTGGATTAGAGATGTTGACTCCTGCTTTCCCACAATTTTTTGTTCTCATCGGTGCTACTGCCGGGGCTGGACGCTCTGCTGCTGCACTCATCCAGGTTATTTAATTATTATGCTACGCATTTTGTTGTCTTTCTCACAATGACTTGATCCAAATAAAAACCGTGTATATTGACTCAGAGTTGAACCTATCACTCCACAGGCTGCTACTAGGAGCTGTTTCTATGCTGGTTTTGCTGCTCAAAGGAACTTTGCTGAGGTGAAAGATAGTTTCTTTCTTTCTTCTTATGTTTCAAATTCTTAAATTTAACTATCTTTAACGATGCATGGAAAGCTAATAACTTGTTTTTACTAGTTTGAAATTGGATTTGCGGTACAAATGGCACATCTTTTTTGCAGATACTACCATGTGACTTTAATGCGCTTTTCGTATTAATTTGTACTCTGTCTTACCTCTTTTCTGATGGGTGTTATTCATTGTAGGTAATTGCAAAGGGTGAAGCTCAAGGAATGGTGAGCAAGTTTATTGGTATCATGCTTGGTATAGCATTGGCTAATTCCATAGGCTCCTCTACATCTCTTGCCCTTGCTTCTTTTAGTGTGGTGACTTGGATTCACATGTTCTGCAATCTGAAGTCATATCAATCCATTCAACTCAGGACTTTAAACCCTTATCGTGCAAGTAATTCCCTCTTTCTCGCTCAGATTTTTATAAGATGAAATTGTTGTCATTGTGATCTCCTTAATGCTGTCTTTGGAATGAATTAGTTTCTCGTGGGTTATATACTAACTATACGTTCACATCATGGACCCTTTGAAAACTAGAATTGGGTTGATTTTACAAGCATAAAAGAGTAAAAGAAGTGCAACAAAATAGGCCTTTGAAAAAGCAGCACATGGACACTCCAACTGTAGATAGGGGTCACATGGGGTTGAGAGCAGCACTCGTGGGCCTTTGCAATTTTTTTTTTTTTTTTTTTTTAATAATAGAAAAAAAAAAAAAAAAAGAAGTGCACCAAGTACATTAGACATATCCTTGATGAACAACACAATTAAGCTCTAAGATTACAATGATCTAGAAACTCTAGGAAATAGGAATATGAGAACAATCCAGTCGTTAGCATCCAATCGAACATGATTATGGAACTACAAGTTTAAGCAATGCAGAATGGCTTTCCAAATCTCACTATTTCAATGACGCCCGAATCTGCCTTCTCGTGGGCTGTGCAATTGTAATGCAGAAATGCTAACTCTATTGTTATATAATTGGATATAAATTTGATATGGGTTGTTTGAGGTGTCATAACATGTTGGATGTCCCCACACCCTACTATAACATGTCATTAGCTAGGGCCTTTTGACCTTTCTAAGGAAAAATGCGCCAAGTTGCCATTGAACAAGATGACATCATAGACGTTTGCTGCTGTTGCATCATTGATATCTACTGTTGACATTAGTGTGCTACCGGTTCAGCAGGGATTCCTTGGAATGCTTAAATGCTGCCCACTTAACAAAGTGAAAGCTTCATCTTTTTTATCCATGTCAAGGAGTAATTTAGACTATTCTTATAAACAATATCATTATGAATTTATGATTATTGTTTGGGTTATCTAGTTCATTGTATAATGGACAACTTGTCTTTAATTTTAATTGTCTTATCAGGTTTGGTCTTTAGTGAATATCTTCTTAGTGGCCAAGCACCTCCAATCAAAGAAGTCAATGATGAGGAACCACTTTTCCCAGCTCTACCATTTTTAAATGTAAAATCCCCGTACAAAGTGAGTAATTTCTGTGCTTCCTCTATGTGGCTTGTGATTCTTCTACCCCGGGTAAAATAGAAGTGTTGATCTTCGGAAATTTTATTTGACTTTTGATTGGTTGATTGCACTAGGCTGTATCTTGTTTCATTGGAACTTTAGATGTGAAAGCATTTTCTTTTTCTTATGTTGCAAATAGATGCAGTTTTGGTACTTCATACATATGATGCATTCCACTTCACCTTAGTTATTAGGTAAATTTCTTAGTTATTTTGGAGGAAAGAACACCTTGCATGACGTGGATTAAGTTCTTATGAGAATTCAAATACCTCAATGTTCATGATCAAAGTAAACCACAAATTATTGGTGTGCCAAGTAGTGTTGCCAATGGAGAATTGCTCGCACCAAAACATAGAACTCTTAGTCATTCATTGAGTAGTGACGTTTAGCATCAGTCAATTTCTCACGGAAAAACTCCGCTAGCCTTCCTTCTTGACTAAGAACAACCCTTATTCCCGTGTCTGAAGCATCACACTTTACACTAAAAAGTTTCCCAATATTTCGTAGTGCAAGAATTTGACCCTCTCATTAGTGTTTTGATCTATTCAAAGGCTCTTTGTGCTGATTTGGACCATTCAAAATCAACTCCCTTTAAGCACTTAGGGATAGGACTCATGATAGAGCTGATCCATGAAAATTATGAACATCACCAATGGATTGTGGCACAAGCCAATCTTGATAGCTCGCGCCTTCTCAGGATCCAGTTGTAATCCATCTTTCAACATAACAAAACACTTTTGGCCATAGAATATGTGCTTAGTGGCAACGAAGGAGCACATGGTCTATCTCTCTCCACTTCTCGTGCACATTCAACACAAGTCCATTAAACAAATACTCTTATGAAGTTTGGCATGCTTCAATCAAGCTTTATTGAGGAAATGACTTTGGCATTATGCAACGGAAAAAGAAGTATGGCGAACAGTGATAGATACAGAATATGAGGGTGAATGGGGGGTCCTCGGGGGTGCTTAATGAACCACATGGCATAAGCCTTTAAAAACGTTTTAGAAGCTTGTGGAAAACAAATTCAAGGTTTATCACATTGAAGTTGGCAATGGTATTGGAATTCGTTTTTGGCATGATTCTTGGTGTGAAGGTGTGATACTTAAGGATGCCTTTCCGGACCTATTCTGTATTGCCCAAGCTAAAGAGGCCTCTGGCGGATCATATATGCTGGAACAATGAGGATGTTCGTTGATATTTTGTTTATTCTTGATGGCAACCAGGTTATTTTCATTCCAAACTTTCTTAGAATTTCTTGATCATTGTAACTTCAGAAACTAATTGTCCGTTTCTACAAGTTCACATCTAGTGCATTTGTAGTTCATTATTTTTTATTCAATCAATAAAATTTATTACCTTATAAAAAAAAAAAAAAAAAAAAAAAAAAAAAAAAAAAAAAGATATTTTGTGGAATAGAGAAGACCAAATGTGTTGGACTCCTACTAGAAGTAGCACTTTTAAGGTAAATTCCTTTTTAAGGTTTTTTTTACTAGACGCTCTCATTCCTTTCCGTGAAAGAGTATTTGGAAGGTAAAGGTTCCCACTAAAGTAGCTTTTTGTCACATGGACAGCAGCTAGGGGAAAATTTTTCGATGGATACTCTTCGTGAAAGAAGTAGTCTTTTAGTGGACTGCTGTTGTATGTGCAAGAGAAGTGGAGTGTCCATAGACCATGTGCTCCTTCATTGCCACTATGCACATAAATTGTGGTCACTAGTGTTTTGTTTGTTTGGGATACATTATGTTTTGGTTGGATGTTCGGGATACATTAGGTTATGCCTAAAAGGGTCTTGGATATGTTGGAGTGTTGGAGAGGGGCCTTTGGTAGACATCTTAGTGCTGATATTTGGGGTGTGATTCCTTTGTGGACTTGGACTATTTGGAGAGAACGCAACAACTATATGTTTGAAGGGAAAGAGTGACCACCTTTGGAGTTAAAAATTGTTGTTATCATGTATGTATGATTGGATGACTTCCTTAAGTAGTCAATATATTTTCTAATGTGATGGAATTTTTGGATTTGTGTACTTTTAGATGATTTTATTAGCACTATGATGATTTTAAGTAGTCATTCTCTTTTCTAATATGCTTGTATTCTTTAAGGAAGCTCACCATTCCGAGATTTCCTTTCTTTTAATAGAACATTTTACTTATATAAAAATAAAATAAAAGATGATTTTATTAGCAACCCTCGTGCACTTCACCATGTAACCTCAAGTTTTCAAACCTTAACACAAAGCAAGCCTAAGTAGGTTTCTTTGGGGAAATTTCTTTTTTCCTCCTTTTGGACATGATGCCTAAATAAAATTACGATGGTATTACAAAAAGTCAAAACTACATAGCAATTTGTTTTTTTTTTGCTAAATTTTTTAGGAGAGTACATGCTAATTATGTTATTTGTCTCTTCTCCTAAAACAAGTTTTTTTTTTTTTAATAACAAAATTCTATCCCCTATCCTTCTAACATCAACTTCTTCTTTAAGACTGTTATCTATAATTATCCTTCCTTGGTTACTCCTTTTCTATTTTTATCTTTTCTTGTATACCAGAATTTATCTCATGTATGTTCATTCTCCTCATAGTCATTGTATTTATTATTTCCATTAGTTTCCTGTTAAATAGCCTATGTTTCAAGTGTCTATCGAATCCTATTCTACTAATTTTACCCCAGATATCCATCAAAGTGCGAGAAGCCTTGCCCATCTCTATTACACTTGGGTTCTAATGTAGCACATCACTTATAGGAAACGTCTTACCTAATCCTTACCCACTTCTCACTACATCTGGAGTCCGATGTAGCACATTACTAATAAGGGAAACCCCAATTTGTATATGTAAATCATTCATAATAAAGTGCTAAATCAAAGGAAATTGGGATTCTGAAGAGGAATTTTCTTTGGGGAGATTCTGAAGAGGTGATTAAATTTCACTTGGTAAATTGGGATCTTATTTGTACTCCTCTCTCGAATGGTGGTCTGAATATTCGTAATTTGAGGCGATTCAATGAAGCACTATTAGGGAAGTGGTTATGGAGGTTTGGGGTGGAGAGGGAGGCTTTGTGGAGGCAGGTGGTGATGGTGAAATATGGAGCTTTGGAGGGAGGGTGGGCTTCCAAAATGCCCACTGGGACTTATGGGGTTGGTTTGTGGAAATTTATTCAGTCTGGGTGGAATAAATTTTCCCGTATGCTGAAGTATGAGGTGGGGGATGGTACTCGTATTCGATTTTGGGATGATGTGTGGTGCATTGATAGCCCTTTGAAGAGTGCCTATCCGGAGTTGTATCGTATAGCTAGAGCCAAAGGTGCTTTTGTGGCAGATAATTTTCAGTGTAGAGGCAATTCCATTCATTGGGAGGTGACTTTTTCTAGGTTGGCTCAGGATTGGGAGTTGGAATCCTTCTCTTCTTTTCTGGAGCTCCTGTATTCTTTCACTGGCATAGGTAGTGGGGAGGATAAGGTGTGTTGGAAGCCTTCTCAATCTAAAAACGTCTAGGTAAAGTCCTACTATAAGTCTCTTACAACTTATGGAAATGATTGTTTTCCTTGGAAGAGCATCTGGAAGGCAAAGGTTCCTCCTCGGGTGGCTTTCTTTTCTTGGACAGCTGCCTTGGGGAGAATCTTAACAGCAGAGAATTTAAGGAGAAGGAGGGTTATTATAATCAGTTGGTGCTGTATGTGCAAAGTGAATGGGGAATCTGTTGATCATTTGCTCCTCCATTGTGCTTATGCCAAGGAATTATGAGATTTGGTGTTTGCGATGTTTGGGATTGCTTGGGTGATGCCTGCAACAGTTAGAGATTTGTTTGATTGCTGGCTGGGGAAGATGGGTAAACATCCGATTCATGTGATATGGAGAGCTGTCCCCCATTGTTTGATGTGGTGCTTGTGGAGAGAACGAAATTTGCGTACCTTTGAGGGCTGTGAGAAGCATGTGGCTGATCTGAAGCTGCTGTTCCTGTGTACATTATTTGAGTGGATGGGGTCCACAAGATTATTTGGTTTCTCTTCTTTTCTAGAATTTATAGATTCTTGTTGTTTTTGACCTTGTATTCTTTCGCCTAGTATACTTCTAGTGTACTTGGTTTTTTCTCAATAAAATTATTACTTATCAAAAAAAATAATAATAATAAAGTGCAAAATCTTATGCTAGCTGTCAACCATCCGCAACCCTCATTTTTTTCGGGTTTGGGACCAATTGCAAGCAAAATATACGACACTAAGCATAGATACAAACAACAATAACCAAGCCTTGGTCCCAAAATTTTTGGGGTCCGTTTTGGATCCTCAACAAACTAGTCAAGATCAGCCACATGTATTGTTTTCCTTCATTCTATTCTATCTGAAGTCAATCCATTCATAATTGAGTGACTAAATTTTACCCTAACTGTCAACCTACCAAAACTCTCCTCCTTCATTCGAGTTTGGGACTGGTTATGAACAAAATGTATGACACTAAGAGTAGACAAAGGTGGAGTTGACACTAAGCACTGATACAGGAAAAAAAAAATAATGATGCTAAATAACTTATATTTTGTATATGATGTAACATACTAATAAAAAATATTGCTGCATTTTCTGATTTTTGTGCATCTTGTTTTGTGGATTTTCCTCCTTAGGCACTACCATCTGTACTATCTTCTGAGGCAAAGGATGCAGTTGCTGAAATTGAGCATCGGCTGCAGTTAGGATCTAAGCTCAGTGATGTTGTCAGCAAAAAGGAGGATTTACTTGCACTGTTCAATTTGTATAAAAATGAAGGCTACATTTTGGCTGAACACCAGGGGAGATTCTGTGTAAGTCAACCGTCCCATGGATTTTAAAATCTCCATTTCCTTGATAATTTTTGCTCCTATGTTTTTTCTCTTTTATCTATTTATTTTTGTGTTTTGGGTGTGGGGGTTGCTAACTCTCTGCACCCGTATAATTTTTGTGTATATTTATCTAGTCTCTTTTTTATTTAAAAATAAATAAAATAACCATTTTTTTTATTGCTTTGTCAAAATTTCCGTGCTTTTTTTTTTTTTTTTTCTTTCTTTAAATTTTTGTGGCACTTGTCACTAATCCCAAATCACTTGTTTTAATATGATCAAATAAACAAATTTGAAAGGGAATTTTTGACATTTACCTAAACCCATTTGCCCCAATCAAATATTGGGGTGATGAATACTCATAATTTAATGGTTAAACCCTAACTTAGATCAGGTTTGACTGAGTTTGACCAAGCTTTGAATGAAAGCCTGAACATTTGATCCTTGTTTTTTTTTTTTTTTTTCCAAGACTCGAACAATCTCCGAGATTCCTTGAAATAGTTGGCTCATATGTGCCTAATACCTCCCAAGCCCATACCCTAACTTTGGACCTAGGTTTGGTTACGTTAGACCTCTTGCCTCTATATAGGGGTAAAGTTGGTTCTTGCACCTGGCTATAACCAAGTGGCAACTCCTTTCTCCACCCATGAAAATTGAAATCATGCTCTGTCATTTCATTTCCACTTCGTTAAAAAAAAAAATAATAAAAAATAAAAAATAAAAAAAAAAATAAAAATTATTGAATGTACTTGAAATAACCAATAAATTCATTCAACTAAGTTCAATGAATGTTTGAAATAACCAATAAGTCCCCTGTGTTCTCTGAATGATCCTCACATTCAGATGCTACCATTGATTCCTTGTTGGTGAGGTCGAGTCTTAGGGGGTTCGTGTTTGGAATATCACTTTTGGTCGTGATTTTAATGATTAGGAAGTTGAGATAGTTGTCTTTCTTTCAAATTCTTCATTCTCATACTCCATCTAGTGAAGGTCAGGATGGTTTGAGATGGAAATTCCGAAAGCATGGGCTCTTTGATTCTCAGTCTTTTTATTATGCTTCAAGGGGCTCCAATGAGGTGAGGTTTCCTTAGAAGGGTATTTGGGGTTTTAAAGCCCCTTGAAGGGTCACCTTTCTTTGTGTGGACAGCGACTTGGGGTAGGATCCTCACTTGTGATAATTTGATGTATAGAGGGTACACTCTAGCTCGGTGGTATTGTATGTGTCGTTGTAATGGGAGGATGGTGGATCATATTCTGTTACATTGTGCTGTGACGTCAGAGTTGTGGGGCTTTGTTTTCCATTAGTTTGGAATCCAGTGATTGATTCCCTAGAGGGTTGTGGATCTTTGTTTGGGTAGAGAAATTGGTTTGGGAAATATTCTTTTGATGTTTGGAATTTAGTCCTTTTGTGTTTGATGCAAAACATTTGGCAGGGAATGAAATAGTCGCATTTTTTATGATGAGTCGAGCTCTGGGAATTAGCTTCTTGGATCCTTTGCTAGTTCGTTGTTTGACTAGGGTTTGGGGCTTTACTTTCTTTTTTTTATAGGTACTGATTTGTAAAATCTTTATGCTTTGTCCACTCTTCTACTATACCTATGTAACTTTTGCCTCCTCTATGTGCATCCTTTATGCACACGGGCCATAAAAAAAAATAACATTTAGGCTAGCCACAAGCAACAATGCACGGGAGGCCAACACCCCCTCAAGCAGCAAGCAGTTCGAGGGCCAAATCACTATTAAGTCCTTGTGGATTCTTCCTTAACAATATCATTTCACCTTCTAAATGTCAAAACAACCGATGTATATTTGCATATAAAAAAATAAAATAAAATAAAATAAACTATTTTTAACACCAGATTTTTTAGTGATAATAAATTCCATCATGATAACCCAATGTATTCATTTTTTTAACTTTTCTGTCTTTCTTTTAATTGTTTGAGAAAAGAAATAAAGGATATGGAAAAGAGTAATAAAGGCCAATGGTAGCATTGCCTTTTGGTTTCCCTAATATGAGATATATGAATGAATAGAAGAAGACGGTAAACAAACTTTGGCTTCTATTGCTGTTATTTGTGATGTGTGATTTGAGTACAAGATGGCAAACTAACTATTACTATTTCTTTTTGGGTTTTAATTGAAATATTGGTATGGATCAGGTGGTGCTAAAAGAAACTTCTTCACCTCATGACATGCTCAAGGCCTTGTTCCATGTCAATTATCTGTATTGGTTGGAGAAAAATGCGGGATTTGAAGCAAGAAGTGTTTCTAATGACTGCAGAAATGGGGGGAGGCTGCAAATATCTCTAGAGTATGTGCAAAGGGAATTCAACCATGTTAAAAAGGATGGGGATTCAATGGGTTGGATCACAGATGGGCTTGTTGCAAGGCCTTTACCTACCAGGATTCGCCTGGGGCATGTGGCCTCTTCAGTTGCTTCTTGATATAACATATGGATCATAATTTCCTTATGCAAGCTTTCAAGATTACTAGCAAATGGGAAAAGAAATTATATTTCAAGTCATTGTGGGACTCTCAACTCTATTGCCTTTTTACTCATTCCTTGCTGCAAGGTTTACATCGCACAAGTTCAAGTTCTCAAACAGGGAAAAATTTGCAAAGCTTTGGGGGATTGACCTTATGTGACAAGTAAATAAGACTCAGTATGCACTTGATTCACCCATAGTCTATGATTGAGCACATGATGGGGAAGCACAGAATAATAAGCTGGTGGGTGACACAAGCGTACTATTGATTCTCAATATGGATGTCTAGCCATTGGCGTCATCATTAACAATATTGATTCCTTGAACTGTCTTTGCTTTGCGATCTCATGAAGTCCACTCAGTCCTTTCATTGAATTCTAAGAAGGTGCCTTGGCCCTTTAGGAATACATGGTGGATCTTTTATTCTTTGTAGAAGTACCCAATCCCAAATAAACATTTTATCACTACTTGGGTGAAGTTTTTCCTCCATGTGTAGCATGAGAAGATACGGATATATTGTTCATAGAAAATCATATGCTCTATGGGATTGAGGATGTAAAGGTTCACATATAAAAAATTCGAACTTTTGCTATAGCAAATACAACTTTTATTGTTTCGGTTTTCTTATGGTTTAATTAAACTTTTGGTACTTAACGTTGCCCTCTATTGTAAAATAGTCTTTAACGTTTCAAATATATTATTTTAGTCCTAACTATGTCATTTTGTCTTTGTCATTAAGTAGTGGATAGAAAAAATTGATGTGATTAACAGACCTATTAGAATAATAATAAAATACATACTAATGTAGATGTCAAATCATATATATATATATATTTCAAATAAACCTAATGTGCAAACGCACATGAGATCAAATTAGATGTAGAGAAATCTATCTTCATCACCGAGCTCCACAACAATTGTGTTGGCCATTGGTGGAGGTGGTGAAGAGGATGTCAAAGGAGAAAGCACGGTGACCGGAATGCTCACCACACGAAACATGTACCAGGTGAACCAATCAAATCATGTCACGTGTAAATTGAATTAAAAAAAAAAAATTTAAATCTCAAATATAATAATAATACCTTTAATATAATTTTACACGTTAAAAAACTACGAAGTGTCAGATCGAACCCCAGATCATCTATGGCATAATCAATAAATAATTCAAAGCCTACATGACTATAATATTCCTCTATGGTGTAGTTTTATGTATATTATTTTGTTGACAAAGGCAGGTTTTCTTTAGTGGAGCTTTTGCTCTATGGTGTACTGTAGACTCATGGAGTTTACAATGTATATGACTGGACTGTTGTATCTTGGGGCAGTGTGCCAGTCAATCCTTTGCACCAATTAAGATGTATGTAGAATATTCTCCAATGATGGCAAAAAAGCATTTTAAAGAGCAAAATATGCTTAAATTGGTAAAGTCATTTACTAGTGATATCTACATTTTATTATTTATACTATTATAAATTTATTTACATATGATATGTTACTCATTTAGAGCATCTCCAGCAGTCCTCTATTTGGACTCTTTATCTCCACATGTGGAGAGCAAAATGAAGAATTATTACTTCAGCAATTCTTCAAACAACTCTTCAAATTTCCATTTTGCTACAATAGCTTTTCACAAATAAAAAGTTACTGTATACTCTTCACATATTAAAAAATTATTTCTTACCCGGCCTATTTACGATTTTTTTCTCTCTTCCCTTTTTTTCCTTTTCTCTGTGCTCCCGTTTTCATCAAACCCAACCGGTGGGTTGGTGGGTCGATTTGGTCTCGCAGTGGAGCCGTGCCCATCTCGGCCTGGAGGTGGTGGAGCCGTGCCGATCTCGGCCTGGAGGTGTGGGTCTCGGCCTAGAACTGGTGGAGCCATGCCGATCTCGGCCTGGAGGCGTGGGTCTCGGCCTGATCGGTTTCTCCAGAAAGTATAGGAGGGAGAGAAACGTAATAATAAAAAAAGAGTAAAAATTATTATTTTAATAAAAATAGAAAAGAAATAGAGAGATTGTTGAAGGGTGTTTTGAAAAAATGAATATGTAAATGGATTTACTCTCCACATGTGGAGATAATTTTACATATGCTGCTGGAGATGCTCTTATTAGTCATATGAATGCATTGGAGCACCTGAAAATGATAAGTAAAAAAGTTCATATGATTTGTTTTGAGTTTGTTTTTTTTGTTTTTTTGTTTTTTGGTTTTCTTGGGATAGAATTTGTTATGAGTTTGTTAAATTAGCAAATTAGTGAATTATTTTATTATATATTTTTTTTTATCCGCTGAAGTGACTGAACCAACAAAACCCTTTATAGTTGTGGAGTTTGAAACTGACCGGTCCTCCATACTAATTAATAAAAGGGCATTGACCAATAATACATAGTTGAAAGAATGAGTAGTCAAAACTCAAAACTCTAGAAATTTTCACACCGAGACATTAATAAATAAAAATTTAATATATTTTTTAGATCACTATTTTGGAGTTGAGATAAAAAATTGTAATTAGTGTAATTTAAGAATGTGCGAAGATAAAACTTAGGTATAATTTTTTAGGTCAAATATATTAAATTCTTAGTTGAATTCAAATACATTAAATTTAAATATTCTTAGAAAATATAATATTGTTTGTATTTCATTGGTTAATGCAACTATGTATTTGAATTCAATTGAAAAACCTAATGTATCTAACCTAAAGAAATATACCTAAGTTTTACCCCAATTTTAAAAGGACAAAAGGATGGAATATAGTCTCTTTGAAGTTTTTTATTTTATTTTGATAGAGAGTCTGTTTGAAGTTAAGGCAGGTAAATAGATAGAAATTGAGGTGGTTATTATGAAAAATAGACCATTTTGACAAAAAGAAGGCAAGTTTGAAAACTTAAAATAATTTGGGAGTGTTTAATATAGACGTAAATGTCAAAAAAGTCAAATAGTCAAGGTGGGTGGGCGGATGCGGATGCGGATGCGGACAATCCTAAGGGCAGGGAGAAAAGAGAAAAAGAAAAGAAAGGAAGAAATTAGTTAAATTGGGTTTTGGTAGTTCAAAGTTTTGGTTGCAAGCAAAGGCAAAGGCAAAAGCAAGACTAAAATACTTTGGTGGCGGAGGGAGCGGAACCCCCCAACCGAACAAACAGTACAGCCCCACTCCGCTCGGCAAAGCAAAGCAAGGTAAAATTAATATACCTTTTTAGATTTTTGTCTCAGCTCTGCTGTTCGATCTGGGTTTTCTATTCTTAGCAAAAACAATAAAACAAGACTAGTAGTTGGACTTGATCGATGATTCATTCATTTAAAACACCAACCCATACTGGGCTTGGCCGTTACAAGAAATATTTAATTTTGCTTACGTTACGGGAGAAATGAATATTCATGATTTTCAATTAGGCGAGTATCAAATTCATGACTTGGATTTGCGTTTTAATTATACTTCATTTATGTTCAAAATCAAAACCATGCTCATAATTTTATGCCTTTCAGAATTGCTACTTTATTCATTTTGTAGTTTCTAGTACCAACAAAAAGTGTGTTTATTCTCGACCTTCTATTGTACTGTCTTCTTCAACTTAAATTTTATCAATCACTCTACAAATTATTAATATAATTAGTTTCAACCTTTATTTCACTCACTCATTCCAACTATTCATATCTTACCATTCTAGGTGTCAGATCCGTGTTACTGTATTTCTATTGGTGCTAGCTCATCTTGTCTTGTCTATGGAATTAAGTACCCTTCACTTACTACTACTTACTTTCTTTTCAAGTTCTGCAATGTATATTTAGATACCTATGATTAACATTTGACATTTTTTTCAATACTACTTGCTGGATTGAGATAATTCGTTTACTCTTGTCTCTGCATTTTGTCTTTGATTTTATTGGCAATTAGATTGTGACAAATTGAGAAAAGGATCTAGTGCACTTGCCACCAACTATCACATACCCAATTATAGTTTAAAAGTGGGAAAGACTTGTATGTTTAGATATTCTAACATTGCACATGATGTGAAATGGTGTAACGTATAGTGTTCAGTGAGATCATGTCTGAGTCTTTTACATCCCTGGCATCAATTGTTCTGGAGTCTTAACCCCTTTTGCAACTTTTGTGGTTTTTAAATGACTAATTTGCATGGACTTTCATTTGTTTATTCTCAGTTATGCTTTCCCCTTAACTATTCTTTCTTCTTTTTAAAAAAAATAAATTATCATAGCCTTCTGAGTTCTTGATAAAGATGCCAAGCTCATCTCAGTCATCTGTTGAGTTAACAAAACATGCAAACTCTGGGCATCATGTGAGAGAGAACAGTGAATATGCCAGACTGGTCATATCAAATGAACTGCAGTCAATGGAAACTGATATCTTACAACCTCAAGCAGAAGCTAGAACCAAATCTTTCATGTGGTGGATCAAGGCCTTATTATGGTGCATGGTAGTCATAATATTTCTTCTCATTTTATTGAAATGGGGTGTTCCATTTCTTTTCGAGAAGGTACTTCCTATTCTCAAATCTTTTGATTTAAATTTGTTTGTACTGCAAGTGCTTTAATTCATGTATTTTTCAGAAAGAACATGTAATTGTGTCAGCATTGATTAGCCCTGTCCATACATTTATCTATATTTTATGCTATTTCATTGGGGTGGTGGGAGGGTGGATGAGACTGATAATACATACCTTGTGCAGACACTCCAATTCATCGAATTTCTATTGAAGCATTTTATGATGAAAGTAATATACGAATTCTGATTGTCTTAGAAGTATTTTGACTACTACACAGTATTCAGATAAGCTCACAGCTCTGTGTTGTTCACTACTGGCAATAATCTGTATGTCTAGGACACCACATAATGTACCATGTTATATTTCAACACAATGAAGAATCTCAATGTGAATGACCTAATGTTTGATCTCATCGCTTTGTACCCTTGGTCATCAGCATGTTGTTCTTTTTAAAATATATATATATATATATATATATATATATATATTAATTAAAATCAAAAAATTATTATTATTATTTTTTTTTCTGTAAATAGACTTTTTTTTATTAGTATAGAATATATTTTTTATTAAAAAAAAAAAAAAAAAAAAAAGCTCAAAAGAATAGCTAGGAAAACAAAAAGGACCAAAGAACGATAGAGATTAACATAAAAAAAATAAGTCATCTAAAAAGTCTAAGAAGGTAATCCTGGAAAATTGAAGGAATTGGAAGTCAACTCATATAATGTCTTGAGAAAGAGAAACTTGAGATGTGGCTCGGATGACTCTTTCCCTCAAAATTATGTGTATTCCGCTCTTTCCAAATACACCACATGAGACGTGATGGAGCTGCCATCCAAATTTCCCCATTATTGAGCTTGCCCAAATTCCCTTTTCAAGAAGCCAACATAACAGTTACTGATTGGGCATGACTCAAGTGACACCAAACAAACATAACAGTAAGTCTCAAAACTCCCTTGCAGTAGGACAATGAAGAAGAAGATGACCTACATACTCCCCATTGGATTTACACATAACACCAATCCGCAACTACAATCACCCTTTTTCTCAAATTATCCATTGTCAATATTTTCCCTAATGCTGCAGTCCATGTAAAGAAAGCACTCTAGGTTGAACTCCAACTTTCCAAATGCTCCTCCAAGGAAAAGGGATAGCTCACTCACCCCTAACCTTACAACTCTATAATAAATTTTAACTTAAAATCTATGCTTCGGTGCTGGAAGCCACACCAATCTATTAGTTCCCTCCTGGTCAATCTTAACTGCATATAATTCATCTAAAATTTTGCAATTTCTGTAAATAGACTTGCAGCAAGAAACATTGCAGAGGAGTAAATTTCAAACTGGCATTAAAATGATCTTTACTCTTGCACAACTTTTGAGCAGTTCAGCTGATTTTCTAACATGGAGACATCACCATAATCAGCAAATTTACTATATTCTGATTTAGCTTCCTTGGAAGATTTTCAAGTGCTCTTAGTTTTTACCTGCTATTTAGGCAAGTATCTTTTGTCTATCATGCTCTGTTCTATATAACCTAGCAAGAAAGGATATATAAAAAAAAAAATTAATAACAATAACTCTACCGGTCTACCCTTTATGTAGTACTTTGACATGTGGAGGCTCTACATTTTTGCTTAATTTTTATCCTAAAGATTTATCAATTTCATTGTAGGTTCTCATCCCACTCATGCAGTGGGAAGCCACTACCTTTGGCCGTCCAGTTCTTGCCCTCGTGCTTGTTGCTTCTCTGGCTTTTTTTCCTGTGTTCTTAATTCCTTCTGGCCCTTCCATGTGGTTGGCTGGAATGATTTTTGGATATGGCATTGGGTTCGTTATAATCATGGTTGGAACAACCATTGGGATGATCCTTCCCTATTTAATTGGACTATTGTTCCGTGATCGCATTCATGTAAGACTCTTATTGGTTTTAATTTATACTTATGATGACTTAATGAAGTGGGCAATTGTTTTAGGCTAAAATTCATTTTACACCTTCTAAGTTTTGGAATGTTTCTAAATTGGTCCTCGAATTTCAAAACTTGCAATTTACACCCTCAACTATTACAATGATGTCAATGTGCCCATTATGTTATGGCCTGTCACATTTTTGCCATTAACTCGCCTAAAAACGACGTCATTAATTCTATTTTTTTCTTTTCAAAACATCGCTTTTGGGTGGGTTAATGGCAAGATTTAACAGATGTTAACAGAAGGGCACTTTAACATTGTTGTAATACTCGAGTTTTCATAGTCAAAGGACCGATTTAGAAGCGATCCCAAACTTAGAGGGTGTAAAGTGCATTTTATTTATTTATATATATTTGTCCTTCATCTTTTCTTTTTACTTGTGCAGCAATGGTTAAAGAGATGGCCCCATAAAGCTGAAATGATTAGACTTGCTGGAGAAGGAAGCTGGTTCCATCAGTTCAAAGTGGTTGCTCTCTTTAGGGTTTCACCATTTCCCTACACAATTTTCAACTATGCAATTGTGGTAACAAGTATGACATTTTGGCCCTACTTATGTGGATCAGTTGCTGGAATGGTCCCTGAAGCTTTCATTTATATCTACAGGTTTGTGCTCTGAATTCTTAATATTATTATTTTGCTGTGATCATTGCTCTAAGAAAATAAAATATGAAAAACAGAATAAATGTTCCTCTTCCCGTCATTCAGTTGATAGATTAATAAAAAAGAAGACTGTCTTTTGATTGGTAAGTAAATTATGTTGGTTGTACTTTTGTGCAGTGGTCGGTTAATAAGGACATTAGCAGATGCAAGGTATGGGAACCTGCACCTGACTACAGTGGAAATCATATACAACATTATCTCCTTCATTATTGCAGTTATTACCACAATTGCATTCACTGTGTATGCAAAAAGAGCTTTAGATGAGATTAAAAAGGCTGACACTAATCGGATAGACGCCTCTCCCTCTGACCATGGCAGTCTTGAGAAGGGGAAGCTCCCTCTTGAAAGACCTAAGCGACTTAATTTCTCATCCATTTCGTCTTAGCCTGGATTCTTTATGAATAGAATAGTACTGTACATATTGGGATTAACTAAGAGGGTTGGTTTTGTATTCCTTGATCCTTGTAACTCTTTTTTTTTTGGGGGGGACACATGATTTATCTTTGTAAGTACAAAAGCTGTACCCACAAAATAGAAAAGGAAAAAAAAAAAAAAAAAAAAGATTGGTTATGTCACTTAAGAAATGCAAGAGACTTCTAAGCTTGTTGGTTTCTTATGCATATTCTAAGTTACCATATGTGAATGTGAGAATTAACATATGCTTGTTCAATTAGTTTGACAGTAATTACATTACATTGTTCTAGACCTTAAAGCTCTATGATGTCTTGTTTTATATGGATTTTACATTTTGCAAGATTTTGTACATAAACGAATACACAAATGGTAAAGCTTTGATGCGTTATGGTAACACAAATTATGACCTCTTAACTTTTTAGGCTAAAGGGTATTTGTTCTGCTTGTGCCTAAGCTGATCCCAGCTTTCAACTGGGATCCATTTCATGATTTACTTTCCTGGGTAGATGGTGTTTGCAGCATTAATAAAGGCAGTGGTATCTGCTTTAACTGAATCTATGTACAGAGTATTGATGATTGTGTTGAACAGTACATTGCATGAATAACTCAGGTTTGAGCATTCGCAGCCAGCCCTATATAATGCATATTTGGTTAAAATAGAGGGTACTGTAGCAATAAATCACAAAAAAGAAGCTCACAGCCGGCCCTGTATAATGCATTCCGATTTTACAAACAGGTTACTGTAGCAACTTGTATAAAAAAATTTTCATTTTTTATTTGGTCTTCCCTCTCCTCTCTTCTCTTTTTTTTTTTTTTTCTTTCCTTTTCTCTCTTGCCCTGCTCCTCTCTCTGCTCTGCTCTCTCTCTCTCTCTCTCTCTCTCTCTCTCAAGTCTCAGTCAACGGCTCTCTCTCAATGTAGAGGTCTTCAGCGATGGTGGAGCTAGCAGTGCAATCGACCGAGGCGATGAGTGGCGGTGGAGTCGGTGGTGGGTTTGCGGGTATGGTGGTTGTGAGTTTGGGTTTGCGTGGGTTTGGTTGCCGTGAGGGTGGTGGTGGCTCCTATGGTGGCCGATCTGGCCTGGGGCAGTGAGGGTGGGTTTGTGTTGCCGTGGGTTTGGTTGCCATGAGGTTGGACAATCGGAGATGGGAGATGGTTGGGTCCAGTGCCATGGGTTTGTGATTCCAGGAGTGGGCTGTGGTTGTGGTTGCCAGTGTGGTCGTGGGTTGCCTTTTGGGTCATGAGGGTGGGCGTGGGTTACCGTGGGTGTGGTCACTAGCGTGGATCAGTGGTTGTTGGCTGAGGTGGGTGGTTTTGGGTGTTTGTGGAAGAGGGATCGGTGGTTGTTGGTTAAGGTGATGGGTTTGGGTTGCTATGGAAGAGGGATCGGTGGTTGTGGCTTTGGGGTGGAAGAGGGATCGATGGCCATGGGGCGGTGGTTGTGGTTGCCGGTGTGAGGTGTGGTTGAGGTTGTGGTGGCTAGCGTGGGTCTATGGCTGTGAAGAAAAAAAAATTATTATTATTTTATAATATTTTAATAGGATGTATTGTAAAATAAAGAATGAGATATAAGGTGTTATGTAAAAATAGGTTTGTAAAATAGCTTTTTAGAGAGCTAAAGTAGAGATTTGATGCATTTCCGACTGTGAATGCTCTTAAACTTTAAAGAGTCAGCTGAAAAGTACTTGGTGTTTGAGCTTTGGACCTTTTAATTCAGTGGCTGTTGTATTTCTAGGGTCATAAAGCACGTTTTGAGGGAAATAAAATAAATAAATAAAATAAAATAAAAAATTAAAAAAAAAAATTCCATTATGTGCTTTTTGCTTTTTACCAAACGCTAAAATAATAAATTATTTTTTCATTCCACGCTTTTTGGTGTCCTAACGGGCACTCATCGATTTAGCAATTGGAAGTCAAAAAACCACATAGAACGTTATAGAGGATTCATTTTTGTAATTGTGTGATGCTGATTTTTGGAAAATTATTTAGTAGTCTAGAATTACAAATAAATATATAGTCTTCCTTTCACGTGAATGGTGGATCCCACCACATAAATGTGGGTTCTACTAATTAAATTCCTGGTAAGACCATTACTCTGTGAGATGGGGGACTACACATTTATCTGTAGTTCGCAATTACTGAATAATTTTTCTATTAATACTAACATGTATTAAAGGGCTGAATATGAAATTTCTAGATTAAATCACAATAATTGGTGACTTTTGGTTTCAACAAGCAAAGTAATATTAAATCTTTTATGGAATTAATAAAATCTCCTATACAATAAAAATAAATAAATAAATAAAAGACAAGTGATGCAATAATTTTATGGTACATCACAGTGTTATTAAACCCGGACCGGACTGGTGGGTTGACTCAGTAACCCGGTGAACCAGCACCTAAGCCGGTCCAGGTTCTTAATTAAACCAATTATGCTATTAACCCGCGAAAGCCAACTAAAACCCAGTGGGTTTTGTGCAAACCGTGTAACCCAATTGGGTTTGAAATTTTTATGAAAATTACTCTTTTGGGTCTACTTTTCTATTTGTATATTATTCAAAATTGAATTATTTGATAATTACCAATGAATTAAATACAATAAAGGACTCAAAATTACTCTTTTTGGTCTACTTTTCTATTTTTATAATTTATTTGGATGTTGCAATTTTATATTTTATTATTTATTTTAGTATTACAAATTATCATTGTAATGTAATTTTAACAGTATTATTAAATAATGAGTTTGAAATATGCTTTTGAACTTCCTCTGCTCCGGTTATTACAAATTTATGACGTGATTTATGTATACTTCTAGGAAAAGTTCATTTGCAAGGCTACCTATCAACCTTGAAAAGGGTATCGAAAGCTCCTATGAAGGATGTAGTATCAGGAAAAATAAAATAAAACTTGTATAATATCATTGATAAACTCTTCCCCTAGATGATGGACCAGCACTTATTTTTTTTCTTTTTTGTTTTTCCCTCACCGGCATGAAGTCTGTTAAGATATATTGATTAATGAGGGTTAAACTTAGTGTAGACTCATGTACTTGTAGAACAAGCAAACCTAATCATAGTTAATCTATGACTAATATGAGTTTCTGTTTCCCTACTCCTTTTTTATTCTTTTATATTTAACGTGGTATCAAACCAGCAATAATCTCAACAAAGTCAATCAAATGTTACTCCCAAAGCAAAATAAATCTAAAGCTAAAGAATAACTATTGAATTTCTCAATCAGCAGCAGCCGCAAATATTTATTGCAAAAGAGGAAAGTGACGTAGGTGGGCATGGCGGGAAAAAAAAGTGAGAGAGAACATGAGTTTGGGTTTTTTGGGCCTGATCCAAGTAACAAATCTAGCCCATTTGAGGTTGGTCCAAGTGACATTTCTGGCCCATTGGAGGTTGCTCTTGTTTCAGCTTTTAATGCAGTGGACTAGACAAGTCAACCTTGGTCTATTAATCCTGGTTGGGCTGGGAATCAAAAGATCATGGGCTTAAAACGTAAAGGTGAGCTGGCAGACACAAATGAAGACTTTAAAAGGCCCAAGGTTTTGGGTTATGAAGAGCGGAAGGAAAACTTTCATAAGCTGGAGTCCCAGGTAAGGCCTTGCTTTAGCATGGGTTTTTTCTTTAAAGAAGAGGCTAGTAACTTGAGGCTTGCATGTAATCAGAATCTAAAGAAAACTGCTAGAAGTAAAAGCAAACATAAAATAGGGCAAGCCGGCGAAAAGGAAGACAAGAGAAAGCAAGATGTGGAGAGTGGCAGTGCCAGTGCTAGTGAGGTTATCCCAGAAGTCCAAATGGCTGAGAAGGTGGGCCTTAACATGCCCCACCTTTCGCCATGAGGCTTATGGGGTGGAACTGTCGAGGTATATGTAATGCCTTGACAGTTAGGGCTCTAAAAGCCCTAGTTCGTGAACATAATCCAGAGGTAGTATTTATTTGTGAAACCAAAGCTTCAAAATCCAGGATGGAATTCGTAAAGGCTAAGCTTTGTTTTGATAAATTTTGTTGTGTAGAACCTGCTGGTTTGGCAGGTGGTTTAACTATCTTTTGGCAAAAATATATTGATCTTAGAATTACTTATAAAGACAAGCATATGATAGGAGCAATAATTTTTAACATCTCAGAAACTCCTTGGCTGGTATCCGTGTGCCATGCTCCAGCCTATTACTCACAAAAAGAAAATTTTTGGAATATCCTACAAGCATCTGTGGAAGCTTTTGATGGGCCTTGGCTGTGTTTAGGGAACTTCAATAATATTCTGGGAAATTGGGAAAAGTATGGTGGCAATTTAGGGGAAGCTTCTGGGAAGGGTCTCCAGGATTTCATGCTACGAACAGGGGCGATTGATTTGGGATACTGTGGACAGAAATATACATGGTCTAACAAAAGATGGGGGAAAGATTGTATAAAAGAAAGACTAGATAGAGGTATATGCAATGACAAATGGCAAATGTTATTCCCTCATGCTGTAGTTTGGCATTTACCAGCTGTTCAATCCGACCACAATCCTATTCTTCTTGAAACAAATGTCAATATGAGGAGAAGGGGTAAGATTTTCAGATTTGAAGCTGCTTGGACCAGGGAGGCTTCTTGTCAAGATGTTATCCAGGAAGCTTGGGTATCAAAATGGCAAGGTAATCCTAGCTTCCAACTTTGTAGGAAGATGTAGAGAACTAGAGAAGGTCTTACTAAATGGAAGAAAGAAGTATTTGGATTCAGCAGCACCAGGGTAAAAGAATTGATGGACCAGTTAAACAGAGTACAAGGCTTGGATCCATCTGAAAGCAATGCAGTGGCAGAGGTAAGTATTCAAAATGAGTTGGATGAATGGTTATTAAGAGAAGAAATAATATGGAAACAAAGATCCAGAGAGCTCTGGTTAAAGGAAGGAGATAGAAATTCTAGATTCTTTCACTTATCTACGCTGATTAGAAGAAGAAGAAACAGTATAAAAGCTATTAAGAATGATCAGGGCTCATGGTTAAGAGACTGGGAAGATATCAGCAAGCATGTTTGTGCTAATTTTCAAGACTTATTTAGTGAGACTGTAAATCAGTTCCCTACAGATCTAGAAGGTCTTGTGCCACCTTGTATCTCAAATCAAGATAATGAGCAGATTTGTCAAATTCCAACAAGGGATGAGATCAAAGCTGTCATATCTGATATGCATCCTTTTAAAGCTCTTGGACCAAATGGACTTCCTGCTTTTTTCTTCAAGCAATATTGGCCTATAGTGGGTGACCAGGTATGTGCTGCTGTCCAGAATTTTTTTTACATGGTCAAATGCTCAAAGAGTTGAATCATTCTTACATTGTGCTCATTCCAAAGAATGACAACCCCACAAATCTTAATCACTATAGGCCTATCAGCCTGTGCAATACAATGTACAAAGTTATATCCAAGCTTTTAACGGCTCGGTTGAGGCCTCTGCTGCATAAGTTTATCTCCCCCCAGCAATCTGCTTTCATTCCAGGAAGATGGATCATTGAAAATTCAGTCATGGTTTAAGAGCTCATGCACAGCTTTAGAACAAGAAAACTCAAAATTGGAATGATTGGTGTCAAAGCAAATCTATCTAAGGCTTATGATAGAGTAAATTGGAAATTCTTGTTGGCCATAATGAGAAATTTGGGTTTCCATCAAAGGTTTGTTAATTGGATAGGACAATGCATCTCTACTGTGTCATCCACACTATTGATTAATGGGAGCAAAGCTGGTATTATCAATCCTGGGAGAGGTTTGAGACAAGGGGACCCTTTGTCCCCTTATCTTTTCATAATTTGCTAAGAAATGTTGTCCAGGCTCATTAATAGGGTAGTGCAAAGGGGTGAGATTCATGGAGTTAAAGCTGACAGGACTAGTCCAACCTTCACTCATCTAATGTATGCAGATGATCTAATATTTTTTTCTAAGGCTAAAATGGGAGAGATCAAGGCGCTTGAACAATGTGTGAAAACTTACTGCTCATGGTCTTGGCCAATTAATAAATAAAGACAAATCAGGTATCATAGCTTCCAAAACAGTTCACCCAATTTTCTTAAAGCAAATTACTCAGCACTTAGGAATGAGAAAGCTGGAGAGGGATGTGAAGTACTTGGGAGCTCCCCTGTTTCCATCAACAAAAAGATCAGAGAATTTTAATTATTTAGTGCAGCAGGTTGACAGAAGGTTGACTGGTTGGAAAATGAAAACCTTGTCATGGGTTGGTAGAAATACTCTGATCAAATCAGTGGTACAGGCTGTCCCAACTTTCTCAATGTCAGCCTTTGATGTTCCTAAACAAACATCTTTCATCTATAATCTCAATTAATAGGTGAAGCTGAGAGATTGTTTTTTAGCCTTCCCAAATATTACCACATCAGAATCCCTTTTCTCTTACAATTCCAACTCACGTCTCTTCTTTCAGTCTTTCTCTCACATGCCTTAATCTCTAACTCTCTCTCTCCTTCGTCCTTTCATCTCCCATGGGGTTTTGCCTCTTCATCTCCTTTTTTTTTTTTTACCCATTAAACCACTAATTTCAATCAATCATTGCCATTTAATCTGATAGAGAAGGAGAGGAAGAGCCAATTGAGTGTACTGCCTTATAACCATGAAATAATTGCTCCAAGAGATTAGCAATTATTCTAAAAACTAACGTTATAATCTATTCTAAAACTAACATAATAAATGGTATAAGTGGTAATAAATTGTCAGGTTGTTTAAAGATAGCAATTAATACCACGCTTAGAGGAAATTTTAAATTTATTAAAAATAAATAACTTTTAAATGGAAACATAAGTAAAGAAGGTTTTTTTTTTTTCCTTTTTTATTTAAATCAAAGTCATCAACGTTTCTTTCATTGTTGAATTAACTAAATCCCTACATATAAAGATAATCATAGATGGGAAGGAGTTAAAATAGGAAACAAATTGGGAGGCATATAGTGAATTCTTATGGAAATAGGAGTTTGAGGAGAGAAATAATTGAAAGGGATAAAAACGTCGGAGAGAGAGAAAAGAGTGGAAGGCAAAAAATAATAAATAATCAATTGGAATAAATGTAGAGAGAAATAATTGGAAGGGAGGGAAAAAACGTGGGAGAGGGAGAAAAGATGGGAAGGCAAAAAATAATAAATATTCAATTGGAATAAATGAGGAGAGAAATAATTGGAAGGTAGAGAGGAGGATGAGGTGGAATTTTAATAATTTTCTTAATTTAATGGTGATGAGTTGATTATTGATTTGTTTTAAAACTCTTTTAATACTTTCATAATTTTTGGTTTCTGACTTTGCCTTTTAGTTTTCTCAATTTAGTAGTGATTAATTGATTTTTGATTTGCTTTGAAACTCTTTAAATGCTTCTACAATTTTTTTTTTGACAAATTAGTTGTATCAATCTTTTAGTTTTCTCAATTTAGTAGTGATTAATTGATTAGTGATTTGTTTTGAAACTCTCCTCCCCAACTCCCACCCGACCATTCCTCCCTCCATCAAACCCAATCAATTCTTCAAATCCCTTCAATTTCCCCATGACATTTACTCCTTCAATTGGCTTTTCCTATTCTTTACCTCTTTCAAATGATATAAATATAATGGTGTAATAAGTTCTAAAACATTTCCAATGGATGAAGGGATTTTCTTTTTTCCTTTCTTCAAACTTTGTTTTTAGATTTGCATGTGTTCTCTCTCTATTTCTGTCTAACCTTTATTTATTTATTTATTTTTTTTTCGGTTCACAGTTTCTTATTTTTGATCAATTAGAGGTAAAGCTTCACAACATGAGAGACAACCTCTTCTATTGTTTTGAGTTTTGTTATTACTTTTACATTAGATACCATATATTTGGTGTTTGCTGTCATGGCAATGTCTTTAATTTTTGTAATAGGAGATTTAAAATATGGGTTTATGAGAATTATATTTTGTTACAATATCCTTTGTTTTATGTTGATTAGCTACATGATGTACTTTATTTATAGTGTAAATGTGTTCTCTACTCTTTTTTAGTGATAGTAAAAGAATTTGACATTGATAATTGTAAGATTATTTTGTTATGTTCTATGATTTATGTTGAATAAATATATATGATCTACCTTAAAGCTCTATATGATATGTATATTACTAATTGGGTCAAATACATTGTTACAACTTTAGTATGGAGTGTTACATGCTTAATTTTTTTAATGAACTTTTTCTTCTATTTTGTTGTTTCTCTTAATAACTCATGCTAATCTACTAGCAAATTTTCAAATTTGCTAGCTTTTTATCCTTTGGGGCTTTTGCTATTTGGTTTATATTAAATTAAATTTTATATTTCCCTTTTTCATAACTCATGGCACAAGACATGTTACTGTAGTTACTAAACCTCTATGATTTACTAATTACAATTGTCACTTATTTTTTTTGTTTTTTTATCCGTGCAACGCACGGGTTTGCGACTAGTGTGATAGAATGGATAAAGCCATAAGGAGGTTTTGGTGGAAAGGGGATAATGCATCTAAAAAGTATATGGCTTGGAAGAACTGGAAGGATTTGTGCAGTCCAAAAGCTGAAGGGGGCCTGGGGTTTAGGGAATTTAAAATATTTAATCAGGCTCTATTGGCCAAGTTAGGTTGGATGTTAATTTCAGGGCATCAAAGCTTATGCACAAGACTGTTAAGATCCAAATACAAAGTAAGGGATGGATGGTTGAATACAGGAAGAGCTTATCAAGCTTCACCTATTTGGAGGGGAATTGAGAAGGCCAGGGAGGTTTTGAAAAAAGGGGCTTGCTATGCAGTTGGCAATGGGCATAAAGTGAGGGTTTGGGAGGATCCTTGGATACCATGGCTAGAAAATTTCAAGCTACGCCCAAAAGGTAATTTGGTGGAGCAACAATCTCTTGTGGTAAGTCAGCTAATTGATGGAGAAAGAGGTTGTTGGGATTTAGCAAAACTCAAGGAGTTGTTTGATGAAGAATCATGCTGTGCCATTGTAGCCATTCCTCTTTCACTTAGGAATACACAAGATAAAATGATGTGGGTTGCAAACCCTCATGGGATATTCACTGTCAAATCAGCATACTTTCTTCAGCAAGGTGTTTTGTCAAGTGCTGAAAGATCAGTGTGGAGGAGGTTATGGAGGCTTATAATGCATGAAAGGTATAAGATGATGCTCTGGAGAATTGCCCATAATATTCTACCTACTCGTAGTAGGTTGAAGGAATTGGGTTTGACTCAGGAGGGTGAATGTCCTTTTTGTCATAAAAAAGAGGAATCCTGCTTGCACCTATTCAAAGATTGTGAATTGGCTAAAGCTCTATGGTTTGGTAATAGATGGAATGTTAGAATAGATGAGTGGAATGTTTCGTCAAGCTTCCAACTTGTACAGCTTGTAGTTAACCCCCCTTCTAATCTAGTCCCAACTGAGATTCCCATAGATCAATTCCAAACCATGGCAGTGATCACTTGGGAGCAGATTTGGAATTTAAGAAATCAGATAATATTTAAGAAATCTGAAGCTAATATGCAAGTGGCTTTGCTGTCTATTGAAAGGAAATTTCATGAGCATTCAATAGTCTGGATCCAGCAGGACACTAACAAAACTCCTATGCAAACAATGATATGGAAGGCTCCTGCATTTGGCTCTCTCAAAATAAATTGTGATACTGCTGTTGTGGAAAAAGAAGTTTGTGTTGCTGCTGTAGTTAGAGACTGGGAAGGGAATATTATTGCTGCTGGAACTAGAATGGAGTCAAAAGGTACTGTTAATCAAGCAGAGGCCAAAGGAATTAAATGGGCTATTTTAATGGCTAAGTTGTTGGGATTGAGGAAAGTAGAGGTGGAAGGGGATTCCAAAATTTGTTTTGAGGTCTTGATTAAAGCAAAAAATGGAGAACTCCCCAAGGCCACGTTATGGGAAACAAGACCCATTTTGGAAGATACCTTGCAGCCAGCTACAGAGCTAGAAGAAGTTAGTTTTAAATGGATAAAGAGAGAATCAAATGAAGCAGCCCATGTTTTAGCAAAATGGGGCCTAGCTAATAGATGGCATGGTTTTGTTGTTTTATCTTCCTTACTTGATCAAGTCTGACATGTGTTCAGGAAGGATGCTGTTGGATGTATTAATATTTGTAGTTAATGAAGCTTGAGGTATTTTCTTGTCAAAAAAAAAAAAATCATAAGCAAACTAATAGGCATTTTATGGTTCTGGTCTTGTTAATGAGCTTAATCATTAATTTGCAAAAAGTTCCTTTTTCCCAGAATAGTATGCAACAACTCATAGAAATATCCACTAATTTGTCAAAGACTACATTTTAATGAAAAATCTTGAATCAAGTACTTAAACCAAAGGGTTTAGTTGCCAGCGGACAAATCAACTAAAGTGTTAGGAATTGTTAGAAGCCCCAAAATTGCTGGTACGCTGATCAGTGAATTTAGTATAATTAGGCTGATTTTGTTACAATATACATTAGAGGAGCTTCTCATCTGCCATTCCCTAGACTCCCTAATATTTGATAAACGTCAAATGTTGTCCCGAACTAGAAGATTACGACTTCTTTTATTGATGAAAAGGGGACATCCTTTTTCATGGAAGTAAAGAAAAAATCTAATGTCCTTGTACATTATCAAAGTGAATGTTTACCTCTGAAATCAAATTTCAAATAAGATATCTCTGAAGAAAGTTAAGACAATGAAAAAGGCAGTTGGTCTACAGAAGGAAGCTCAGTAATTGATGTCCCAGTTTCTTCAATCACAACAATTGCTTGTTCTGAAATTTTAGCATTTTGGGGTGATTCTTTATCCATTTTTTGCATTTGTATCTGACTTGCTTTATTTGAGCTACTTGTTCTTTCTTCTCTTCTCTTCCTGAAACCTTCAACCCAACTAGAAAAGATCACGATAAAAAGAAAAATAAACACTGATGTCTTTCGTATTTATAAATTTTCAAACACTCTTTTTGAAATTGGCCCAAAACAATAACAGAAAAGCAATGCCTATTTTGAATTATTAAAGTGATCAGTTTTGTTTGGAAAAACGCTACCCATAGAAAATTCTTCATGCAGTGAGTTAATAGGAAATTCAAATAGGAGAAAAATTTAAAAAAAAAAAAAAGTAAAAAAGGAATGACATAATAATTTATGGAGAAATATAAAAAGAAGGAAAGAAGATTGATGAGTTCAGGTGTTAGGTGAAGCTTATATGTTACTCCAACAAGAAAACAAATCTGTATATTATCTAACCTGGGTCACAATAGCATACAAAGGCAAGGTGCTGTAACTGCATAGTAGTTGAACAATCACACTGCATGAGGATACTATTACGTGAGCAGGTGAATAATGGGACACACTCAAAATGTGGGCTAAATAAGATAATATGTTCCATATTCTCCCCTTATCCCCTAAGTATTACCCCATAATAAGTTTTGTGATGATGAAGCCTGGTTTCTCCATGATACATGAATCAAATCCATATGTGCACTGCAGAGGAGTTAATTTGACGAATGTAAAAATGCGGTTGCATATATGCTCTTGGAATTGATTATGTACTATTTAGCTAACTAGCTGATATATATTTCCTCACCAAGATCCAGAAGAAGAATGCAATCTCAAATGAATTCTGAAACAAAATGAACTGAATTAAGTCACGAACAAGGGCAGGGCGACTAAACCAAAAGTGTTTATCTGAAGGCTTCACTCCTGCTGTTTCATGGTCTTTTGCATTCCTCTCCTCAGTATTATGCACTTCATGATTGTCTCTGTTCCTCTCTACTACCTCCTGAGCCAAACGGGTGATTATGTGCTCTAACTTAGCACCCACAAAAAGTAGCAGCTGTCACTCCAACCAACTCAAACATAAGTCCAACTATGTCATTCCATAAACAAAGACAATATTAATTAATTTCCACTTGGAATCAACCAAACCACTTACAATCAATGGCAAAAAGGACAACCAAAAATATGAGTGCCATCCTGCATGTTCATTTCAGACACAAGCAAGATGTGAAATTCCAATTATGAAATGAGGTGAATCAATCAAGATTTAGAAATTACCTGCCACATTCAGTAGCAAGAAAACCACAACAAACAGCCATAGGTACCAGCTACATTTCACAACATTTATCTAATAAATCAAAATGAATTTTGGAAAAAAAAAGTTCAATAATTAAATTTAACCTGTCTTTGAGTCTTACCTTATGCCAACAACTTTTTTGAAATCAACATCAAGTGTCAGCCCCATGTATTTGTAAAACAAGGTTAAATGCCATATGAAACAAACTATATATGAATTATCTAGTACAAAGAAATGATGCAAACTAAACCTTGATGAATCCATGTCGCAGTGCAATGTAGTCTGACTTGGTAACAGAGCCATAAAACTGTTTGAAGAACGCTATCTACCAATAAATATAAAAATCTGAGTGTCACCACACTGGAGATAAGCCTTCATACCAATTTCCATAAGATTCAATGCTTTCAACCTTGTCATATACACATATAATTGCAAGCATAGAGAAATTCTTTGAAACTCAAACAGCAAAATACACTACTGCGTGCAATATGATGGATTTATTATGGACAATTAAAGAATTTGAAATGCCCTATTGTTTCCAAAGACATTCACAAAATCTGGTTTAGTAGTTCATCCTTACGCACAATGGAGGAACTTAAAATGTAACAGTCAGAAAAAGCTGACTAAAAGACAAATTCTTCGTTCTTTTGAGGTTTGTCCGAGCACCTTTTCCGTGTCCTGCAGTTTGAGATAACTGTAAAACAAGAATGGATCGTTAGAACCTTGGACAATCCAGTGGGGGTTGGCCTTTAGCTCTCTGATGCCTTAGTCAGTTTATGGATCAAAAGATGATCGAGTATTCAAATAAACAGAGCTAAAAGAAATTTGGTGGGTGATAATGCACGTACCTCAAACTGTTGTTTCCTCCTCTATTTATACCTGCTTCTGATATGAGATATTTTTAGGATACTGACTTATCCCTCTTCCCAATACCTTAACTCTGTCATTAATCAAAGATATTTAAACAATTTGATTTTGGATATTTCTTACTTGAACGTGGGTTCTGTCAGTTTTTAATGAATGATCATCATCTCCATTGATCACAATTAATTTCTGAGTTTGAAGTATAAGACATATTCAACACTCTTTGTCTGGATATTTTATGCATTTATGGATGTTAAAGCAAATGTCTGTTCAAGGCCAACTATTTGGAGTTTAATTCAGATGGTGTATTAAATGATCCCTGCCCAAGATATTTTAGGCATTGAATGCTGGGTTTTAATATGATTTTAGTTTATTTTAAGACTGACCGAACAAGATTTCAACTGAATAAACCGAAAATAGGTAAATAGTTCGGATCCAACTGAACAAGTGGCACAGCTTGGCTATGACCGAACTATAAATTGATATGATTTAGTTAAATCCTTGACTTCTAGTCTTGGTTTGGTTACTTTTGAATTATTTCCCCTCCACACAACACTGTCCAAATGGTGCATTGTGGTTTAAACACAAATGAGCAAACCCTTAATGCACAAAGTCCTTTATTAAAGGGATCTAAGTAAATTTGGTCTAAAGTATATAAAGAAATTGACTGGATCTGTGCAATACAGTTAATTGCAAAGGATATGGTACTGTTATAGCTAGTACACATTGCATATAAAATATTGACCTTTCTTTCTTTACTTTTTTTAATTCCTTTTTTCCATACATATAGAGAAAATTTATCTGTAATACTCTTCACAACATTATTCACTGTGTATGCATTAGCTCATTGCCTGTTGCCTGCCTTTGTGTGCAATGGAAAGGTACCAATTGGCTTGACCGGTTGGCTTGGAGCATCCAAGTTCCATAGAGTCCGTTTCATAAAAATTAGAGTTCACATAGAAATTTTCAATTTTTTAGGAAAATAAATTAAAGAAAATAATAAAGCAGTAAAAATTATGCAGGAAGCTTTAGTGATATTTTATTTAACAGTGCTGACTTATATAGAAGTCTTGCACTCATAGGATAACTACAAGGTAGGAAATACTTATCAAGAGTAAGACTAATCCTATAATTTGAAATACCAACTAATCCTATAATTTGAAATATAGACTTAATCATATACAACCGTATGGTTTGGATTACCAACACCACCGACTGTTTACAGAAAGATATGATAAGGATATTTCAAATTACAAACTTTGTGTTTGTTCCTCTTTACCCCCCTTCAAACTTGACGTGGGTGAATGCCAAAGGCCAAGTTTGGGTTTTAGACCATCAAAAACTGCACGAGACAGAGGTTTGGTGAGCAAATCTGCTAGTTGGGAAGAAGATGGAACAAAGCGAGTAATGAGAGAGTCGAGAGCAACTTTTTCCCGAACAAAGTGATAATCAATGGCTATGTGCTTGGTGCGAGTATGAAGAATGGATTGACTGACATATGAAGGGCAGAGAGATTATCACAAAATAGAGTTGGTGGCTGAGCTTGATAGATGCCAATATCACGCAAAATAAAAGAAAGCCAGGTAAGTTCAGCCGCAGTGGAGGCCATTGCACGATATTCAGCCTCCGTGCTTGAACGAGAAACTGTTGGTTGCTTTTTAGCACTCCATGAAATGCAGTTAGAGCCCAAAAAAGTGCAGAAACCCGTGGTAGAACGCCGAGTAATGGGGCAGCCAACCCAATCCGCATCAGAGAAGGCAAAAAGATCAAGGCTGCTCTTGCGAAGAATGCGAATACCCAAGGACAAAGTACCCTTAACATAACGAAGGATACGCTTGACCATTTGAAAATGTTCCACGGTAGGAGCATGCATATATTGACAGACAGTATTCACAGCATAACTGAGGTCGGGGCGGGTAAGAGTAAGGTACTGAAGAGTGCCAACAATACGACGATACTCAGTAAGATCGGAGAATAGAGTATCACCTTGAGGAAGAGACACTCGCTTGGAAGCCATTGGAGTGGCAACAGGTTTGCAGTCAAGCATGTTCAGGCAGGTGAGAATGTCTGTCATGTATTTGGATTGTGATAGAAAAATGCCATTAGAGAAACGACATACCTGAATGCCCAAAAAATAATTTAATGAACCAAGATCCTTGATTGAAAATTGAACAGCCAGCTGAGACACAAATTGAGCCAGTAGAGAATCCGAACTTCCCGTGAGGATTATATCATCCACATACACCAATAAAATCAAGATGTGAGACTCACATTTGTAGATAAACAGAGAAGAATCAGCCGAGCTACAAAAGAACCCAAAATCAATCAGGAAAGAACTGAACCGATCAAACCAAGCTCTAGGAGCTTGTTTTAATCCATAGAGAGCACGTTTGAGAAAACACACATGTGTTGGGGCAGCCGAATCCACAAATCCTGGTGGTTGATCCATAAAAACAGTGGTATCAAGATGTCCATGGAGAAAAGCATTTTTTACGTCAAGTTGACGAAGACTCCAGCCTTTGACAGTAGCAAGAGTGAGAACAATTCGAATGGTGGCGGGACGAATCACTGGACTGAATGTATCAAGATAATCAACTCCCTCTTGTTGATTGTACCCCTTGGCAACAAGTCTAGCTTTTAAGCGATCCAAGGAGCCATCCGAATGTAATTTGGTCTTGAAAATCCATCTACACCCGATGATGTTCATATCAGCCTGGCGAGGAACCAAGACCCAAGTGTGGTTTTGATGAAGAGCTTGCATCTCGTCATTCATGGCAGCACGCCAACCTGGATCATGAAGAGCAGACTTGACTGTTTTCGGTTCAGCTGGAGTAGGAGGAGACACAACAGCTAAGGCATATTTGGGGTTGGGTTTTATGATACCAAGGCGACTCCTAGTGGTCATGGAATGATGAGGTTGCTGAGATGGAGTAGGTAAAGGAGGATGAGGAGAAGGTATTTGGGAAGGGGATGGTACGGGGTCAGAAATTTCTGGAGAGAGAGAAGAGATAGGCGGTATGGGGTCAGGATTTTGTGGAGAGAACAAACGGGCATAATCCTTATCTAGTGTTGGAGATAAATCCGGAGCAGGTGAGGGAGTTGTTGGAGATAAAATAGGGGCAGGTGAAGGAGAAGTCCAATCGGCTAGATGAGTTGGAACTAACTCAGCAACTTGTGGAACAGAAACAGCTGGTGCAAAAGGAAAAGAAGTCTCATCAAACACCACATGACGAGACGTGTAGACCCGTCCTGTGGATAAGTGAAGACAACGATACCCTTTATGTTTATCACTGTAACCAACAAAAATGCAGGGGAGAGATCTTGGCTCAAGTTTATCTTTGGCATAGGAACGGAGATACGGAAAGCACTGACTACCAAAAGTGCGAAGAAAATCATATGTAGGCTTTTTCTGATGAAGAAGAAAACAAGGTGAGTGCATGCCAAGGGAGGGAGAAGGCAAGCGATTAATAAGGAAAGTAGCAGTGAGAAATGCCTCAACCCACAAATACTTTGGTGCTGAAGCATGTAACAACATAGCCAGCCCCAACTCAACCACATGACGATGCTTCCGTTCAGCCACACTATTCTGTTCGGGAGTACCAGGACAAGACAACAAATGAACAATCCCAGTACTAAGTAGGTGATCAATAAATTTCTATTTTGTAAATTCACCACCAGAGTCCGAATGAAAGACTTGTATTTCCCTTTGAAATTGTTTTTCAACCATGGCTTGAAAATTAAAAAAGACCCTGTAGAAGTCTGATTTCCGTTTTAGAGGATAAAGCCATGTAAAGCGTGAAAAATCATCAACAAAGATAGCATAATATCGAAAAGCTTGTTTAGACAAAACGGGAGCTGGTCCCCATAGATCACAATGTATTTTTGCAATAGGAACAGTAGCTTTATTTGCTGAAGGAAAAAAGGGAAGTCTACAGCTTTTGCTTAAAGCACAGCTTTTACATAATCCAGAAGACTTCTTATTGACTGAAATCATATTATTATGATGCAGGAAATTTAAAATCCTAGGTTGAGGATGTCCTAGCCGTCCATGCCAGATAGTTGAATCCACCACTCGAAAACGATTGGAGAAGAAAACTCGAACTGGAGCACGCTGTAGAACATAAAGACCATCTTCCTTACTCCTCGATGCCAACACTTTGTGTGTCCATAGATCCTTAATAACAAAACCACGATCATCAAAAATAAAATAACACAGATAATCACTGGTGAGTTGAGAGACAGATAATAAATTCTTCTTTATATCAGGGACTACAAGAACATTATTTAAGGAGAGAAAAGAACCCGGTGAAAATATATGTGCATGACCAGTAAAAGTGATTGACAATTCAGACCCATTTCCCACCATAACCGAATCTGAACCAGTATAGGGTGTTAATTTATAAAGAGTACCTGGATCATCAGTGATATGTGCAGTAGCACCCGTGTCAGGGACCCATTCACCTGCAACTGGGGAATTTAAATGCAGTGCAGCAAGTGCCTGTGGAACGTGGTCATCTTGATAACTGTTGTCAAACCTGTGCCAGCACTTGAGAGCATGATGGCCACGTTTTTTGCAGATTTGACACACTGGAAGAGGGCCAGCTTGTGAAGCTGTATTTGAACCTGACTGAGTTTGATTTTTGGAGAAAGATTGTTGCTGAGCATTCCGTGGGGTATATAGGAGGCCTTGAACCGGATTGATGGAAGCCTTTTCCACGTGAATTGAAGGAAGATTGAGGACCTTTGTTTGAGTTGAACCGTTGGCCCACAAAAGCCACTGCTGGGTTCGGTTGATCAATCAAAAAAGACTTATTGCGTAGTTCATGACTATGGAGTAGTGGGATTAAATCAAGGTAAGAAGGGACCGGTGGTTTGAGCATAGTAGTGGAAAAAGATTCATACCTTGATCCTAATCCATTTAGAAGCCAAAAAACCTTTTTTTGATCAGGTACAGGCTTGCCAATTGCATTAAGCTGATCGCAGGTCAGCTTAAAGTTACGGATGAAGTCATTTAAAGGAACCATGTCCTTCTTCTTCTCCTGTAACTTGAGGAGTAATTCGAATTCTCTAGCTTGAGAATCTTGTGAATAAGTGTTTGAGAGAGCCTTCCAAACATCCAGTGAAGTGGTAAGGCCAACAACAGTCCCAAGAGCTTCTTCAGAAATGGTTGCTGTGATCCACGCCTTGATCAATCTGTCAGTGCGAGTCCAGGCTGCCAAGTCCGGATTTGGCATCATGCCATCTTCAGTACTATTTTGAATCTCTGCCACAAGGGCTGAGATTGTTCCTGTGATGAACCCAATCAAGTCTTAACTCTCTATCAATGAAATGACTTGGGTTTCCCACAAAAGGAAGTTGGTGGAAGTGAGATTTAGTGACACAAAATTGGCAACATTGAGGTTAGAAGGATAGGCATATTTTGTGAGGGGAGAGGTAGTCATTTTTCTGTATTTGGATCGTTTTACTCGTGTGAGTTTGAGAGCTCTGATACCATAAAGAAAATAATAAAGCAGTAAAAATTATGCAGGAAGCTTTAGTGATATTTTATTTAACAGTGCTGACTTATATAGAAGTCTTGCACTCATAGGATAACTACAAGGTAGGAAATACTTATCAAGAGTAAGACTAATCCTATAATTTGAAATACCAACTAATCCTATAATTTGAAATATAGACTTATTCATATACAACCGTATGGTTTGGATTACCAACACCACCGACTGTTTACAGAAAGATATGATAAGGATATTTCAAATTACAAACTTTGTGTTTGTTCCTCTTTATAAATGTGTAAGAAAATCCTTGCTGCAAATCAGGAATATGATTTAGAAAATTTAGAAATGAAATGATCCTTGCTTTTCAAAAGACACATGATGCAGTGATGTTGCTCTTTCATCAAGCTTAGTTGGAAGCTATTTCGATTAGGAAATAACTTTATTAATTTTTAAGTTGAGAAACGTTGGAAGATATTGTAACTCATGAAGAATAACTGTAACCGTTTGCATAAATGGAGATATTTATGACTAATTTAGCCATATTGAAGTATATGAGATAAGCTTTGAGTCCATCCACTTAATGAAAGGAAAAAAATTACAGGTACCTCAAGATTGATAATTTAAGAATTTCATTATTGCATTGGTTCAAACTCACCACCCAACTAATAATTGCTGCTTTTCTCCAATACCCAATTCCACGATGTCTGACGAACTCATATTGTTGGTAAGCATTAGTGTTTTTACCCTTCTCTGATTCCTCCCAGACCTTCCATTGGCGTATCTACATATGTAGAAGAAAAACTATATAAATTATGAAATGCAAGAGATATTTAGGTATTTATCCAATTTCCCGAACAAAAGCAGACTTCAAACTAGTGACATTATCATAGAAAAATACCACAAAAATGGTGTAAGAGCTTCTTAACTGAAAATATATATATATATATATATATATATATATGAAATCTACAGTTAGAGGCATCAATACATTACCCTGTATCCTCCAAGGAACATAGTAGTGACACAGAAGATCACATGAACAACTGCCAATACAAAGATGAAAATGTGCAGCTGATGTAATGCTTCCAATGATAACAATGGAACCTTCCCCTGATTACAAAGAGAGAGAGAGAGAGAACCAGTGATGTAACATTAAATCAATTGAATATTAGCTTCATTAGATAGCTATACAAATGTTTGATTGGTGTGGAAGACTTCATACCTTTTCCATCTATAAACATCAATTTTCCCTTCCCTTTTTATTAGTAAGCTACCTATACATGTATCTTAAGTGTATTCTCTAATGATTAGTATAGGTCTATGTATATAACATTGTCATTACTTGTTCATGGTCATTTATATATAGGACAGCAAATTAATTACAAGCAGTCTAAGAACTGATAAAAAAGTAATGTATACCAATCAGTTAAAGTAAGAGGGCTATGATATACCTCATGTAGGCAGTGACCTGAATTAGTATCTTCAGACAAAAGCCGTCGTCGATTGTTTTTAGTTAGATTAGAGTAATGTTCGGAACCACTGGCGGAAACAGTGCCCTTCTTGCATGGAAGCATAATAGATGCAAGATAAGCTGGAATGCATATGCGACTTACTAAACCTTGAAAGACTGTTAATAGAAGGGAAATGAACCCTAGAAGCATCAGTTCTGTTAAAAAAAGAAAAAACATCATAAGCACATTGATCAGGCTTAGCAAATAATATAAAAAATTTGGCATGCTGAATTTTCAAGGCTGAATTTAATCATGAAAGGTGACTAGGATTGCGTGAGAGAGAGAGAGAGAGAGAAAGAGGAGCAAACCTTCTTTTAATTTTGTTAATGCTTTATATAGTTTATCTTGACCCTTATGCTTCAAGAACTGAAATGCAAACCAATACAACAAACTACTTAAGACTCTCACACTGTGCATATATCTAAAAAGCTTCATTATATAATCATTTAATAAAATAAAATTTCAGTTTCCCATAATCAGAGCAAAGAATGCTAAAGAATTGGCTGGTTGCCAGCATATATGAACATATTTAATGACATTATTCGGTATACAATGTAGGAAAATAGAAAGCAATAATAATAGAGAGTAGAAAAAGCGGAAACAAAGAGATACTGTGGTTCGGTCATAAAAACCTATGTCCACACAAGAAAGCCCTTGACGGCTACATTTTTACTATTTAATATTGTGTTTACAAGTAACGCCCCGAACCCAAAACATGAGTTCGACACATGACAACAGCCGCACACCCATAAGGCGTGCCTTACAAGTGTGCCAGACCTTACTAACAAATTCTAGAAAGAATAATATCCTTGGTCTAAAATCTCCAAATTAATATAATAACTAATAAGTTCAAACAAATTAAAATCCATACATTGCTGTCTCAAATCTTAATAAACAAAAGTCTATTACATAAGGTCTCTAATGAACAAATAAGAAATACTAATATCATGCCTAGAAGTCCTTCTCACACAACTTCCCCGTAATGTCCGAGCTAGCTAATCCTCAGAATCTGAAATGGGAAAGAAAAAGGGGTGAGCTGGGAGGCTCAGTAAATAACTATAGTTGAAAAGGGTGGATCAAGCATTTATCCAAATAAAATATATATATGTTCATAGGATAAATCTCATAGACTTAAAAAAATATAACACAATGCAGCGTAAAATTATATATAAATTACAATAAAATTCAAAAAGATCAAAAGTCTCAATTTACTTAAAATAACGCAATCTATTAGATTTCAAACGTTGAAGTAAAACAATATGACTATGGTCACGCTATATCCCCGTGACTAGGCCCAGAACCACACATAGGCCGGTGGTAAGCCCCAGAAGAAACTAGTTTCTGTGCCAACGTTTACCCCTATTGGCGGGGTCCAAAGCATAGTCAAATGGTTCAGATTCAATTTCATATCAGTTAATGTCAAAAGATCAGTCAATGTCAAAGATCATATTCAGTAAAATCACAGTTCAAACAATGTTTGATTCTTTCACAAAATTCAAAAAGTGCTTGATCCTAATTGAGAAACAGAATTTTCCAAATAACTAACTAATTCAAATACATTTATAATATTTCAAAAAGAAGAAACTCTAATTCTTTTCTTTATTTCAATATATCTAAAATAATTAAGATAATAATCTGTAATGAAAGACAAATAAATATTTCATAAATAAAATTGGGATGTTTTAGCAAAATATAATCAGTTAAGAAAAGAGTTACTTACCTCTAGCAAGCAAGAGATCTCGTAGTACTCTCTATCTCTTCTTTTCACAATTTATAAATCCGGTCCTAAATCAATTGTACAATGTTCAAAATCCATTAATTTACATAAATAATGCTATTTACTCTTAATGTACAAAATTAAAGCCTAATATTATTCTTTCTCACTATTACTATTTTATTTTTATTTTATCTCTTTTCTTTTTACTACATGTACAGCTTTTTCTTTTTCTTTTTTTTTCTTTTTTTTTCAGCTTTTCCTTTACTGCATGTACAGAGGCCTAATGGCTTGTACTGCTTTTCCTTTTACTGCACGTACAGAGGCCTAATGGCTTGTACTGCTTTTCCTTTTACTGCACGTACAGAGGCCTAATATTTCTAGGACTTGTGCACTGCACAACTCCTCATCACAACTCCTCATCACATCAATATACTATCTAGTAGCCTATGTTTTCGTATCTCCTTTGTTGATCACGTAAAACATCAAATAGGCATTCTTTTATTTCTTCTTTCACTACCAAATCTAACCATATGTGCAAAGCCTAAGTTACTTTATAATATCCTATTTATGCAAAGCCTTATCTCCTTCACGTGAATTTCAACTATTCAAGACTAAATCAATTCATAGCCTAGGCCAACCTATTTTTCTTCTTTTCCTTGAATGATCACACCTAAAGCCTATATATTGTATATTTAAAAAAAAAAACTCCTCATCTTCTTTCAACAATTACCACACCTGTAGCCGAATCTTTAAAAGAAACTTCATCACATCAATAAGCTAATAATCTAATAGTCTAATAGATGTGGTACTCACGCCTAAGTTTAGAAAAACCAAACGTAGATATGAACGTAGTTATACAGAAATTCTCCAATCAGAAAAAAAGAGTCTTTTAAGTTTCTTACCTCAAGAATCTTTGATCTGTCTCTTCTTGAAACCCGTTGAATTCTTGTTATCAAAAAGTGTCTGTAGGTATTACAATAAGGTTTAGAACTCTATTTATACCCCAATACAACCCATTTATTTTTATTTCTAAAAACTCCTAAAATAATTGATTTATTTGTATTTTTACCCTACACTTAAAATTTACTAAATTACCCACTTAAACAAAAAAATTATTTCCTTTCCTAATGTGGGTTACGGGTATTACATCCTTCCCCCCTAAAAAAAAGTTTAGTCCTCTAAACTTGACGTACCTGACTCCTCAAAGAGATAAGGGTATTTCTCCCTCATTTCCTCCTCTAGCTCCCATGTTGCCTCCCTCTCAGAATGGTTGTTCCACTGTACCTTAACGTATTGTATGGTGCGACGCCTCAATTCTTGCTCCTTTTTATCTACAATTCTTACTGGTTGTTCTTCATACGTTAAGTCCTCCCTTAGCTGCAAAGGTTCATATGCCACCACATGGTTACGGTCTGGAACATATTTCCTCAACATTGAGACATGAAAAACATTATGTACCCCTGCCAACATAGGGGGTAAGGCAAGTCTATAAGCCACTTCGCCTACTCGGTCTAGAACTTCAAAGGGGCCTATAAATCGAGGACTCAGCTTGCCCTTGATACCAAATCTCTTAACACCTTTGGTAGGGGACACTCTTAAGAACACATGATCACCCACTTGATACTCCAATTTTCTCCTCCTAGTATCTGCATAGCTTTTCTGCCTACTCTGAGCTGAACGAAGTCGCTCTCTGATCAACTGAATTTTATCCACAGTGTGCTGAACAATCTCTGGCCCCAATATTTTCCTTTCACCAACATCATCCCAACATATTGGAGATCTACACTTCCTTCCATACAAAGCCTCATAAGGTGCCATTTGGATACTTGCCTGGTAGCTATTATTGTAGGCAAACTCCACCAATGGTAAGTGATCCTCCCATGAACCCTTAAAATCAATGGCACACGCCCTTAACATATCTTCTAGTATCTGAATAGTCCTTTCAGATTGCCCATCTGTCTGAGGATGAAAAGCTGTGCTAAAATTCAACTTCGTTCCCATAGCCATATGCAATTTCTTCCAAAACTGAGATACAAATCTTCGATCCCTGTCTGACACAATAGTTACTGGAACTCCGTGCAATTTCACTATCTCATTAACATAAAGTTTTGCTAGCCTCTCTAATGACAAGCCAACCTTAATGGCTAGAAAGTGTGCAGATTTTGTTAAGCGATCTACAATCACCCAAATAGAATCATTACCACTAGGAGTTTTTGGAAAGCCTGTTACAAAGTCCATGCTAATGTGTTCCCACTTCCATTCAGGAATAGGAAGAGGCTGTAGCAACCCTCCTGGCCTTTGGTGTTCAATCTTTACCTGTTGACACACCAAGCATCGTGCAACATATCCTGCAATTTCTCTTTTCATATTGTTCCACCAGAAGACTTCCCTTCAAATCCCTATACATCTTGGTGCCTCCTGGATGAACTGTGTACCCAGTGTTATGTGCTTCAGTTAGAATCTCCTCCTTAAGATCTGGGTCATTAGGCACACAAAGCCTATTGCCAAACCTCAAGGATCCATCCTCGTGAATGCAAAACTCAGATGGTGCGCCTGACTCTACCATGAGCTTCATTTTCTGCAACTGCGGATCACCAGCTTGTGCAACCTTAATCCTCTCAACCAAGGTAGGTTGAACCCTAAGGTTTGCTAATTGTGCTCCTGGTTCATGTACTCGTACTTCTATTCTTAACTTCCTCAAATCCTCCAGTATACACCTTTGAGTAGTCAACAATGCTGCCAAATTCCCTGTAGACTTCCTACTTAAGGCATCAGCTACCACATTAGCCTTTCCAGGGTGATATTTAATGGTTAGATCATAGTCTTTTATCAACTCCAACCACCTCCTCTGTCTCATGTTCAACTCTTTCTGGGTGAAGATGTATTTAAGGCTCTTATGGTCCGTAAATATCTCACACTGTACACCATATAAGTAATGCCTCCAAATCTTCAAAGCAAAAACCACAGCTGCCAATTCCATGTCATGCGTAGGGTAATTTTGTTCATAGGGTTTTAGTTGCCTAGAAGCATAAGCCACCACCCTACCATGTTGCATTAAAACACATCCCAAGCCTTTCTTGGAAGCATCACTATAAATAACGAGACCACCACTTCCATCAGGTATAGTAAGTATAGGTGCTGACACCAATCTTCGTTTTAGTTCCTGGAAGCTTTGCTCACACTCTTCAGACCACTCAAACTTAACCCCTTTCTGGGTCAACCGAGTTAGGGGCACGGCTAAGCGAGAGAAGCCTTCAACAAATCTCCTATAGTAGCCCGCCAAACCCAAGAAACTACGAATCTCAGTTACATTGTTCGGCCTGTTCCATTCCACTACCGCTTCCACTTTCTTTGGATCAACAGAAATTCCATCTTTAGATATTACATGCCCAAGGAATGCCACACTATCCAGCCAGAACTCACACTTCTTCAACTTGGCATACAACTTCTTTTCCTTAAGTACTTGTAGTACAAGTCTCAAGTGCCTTTCATGGTCTTCCTTGCTTTTTGAATAAATCAAGATATCATCTATAAACACCACTACAAATTGATCTAGGAAAGGCTTGAACACCCTATTCATCAAATCCATGAAGGCTGCAGGTGCATTGGTTAGCCCAAAGGGCATCACTAAAAATTCATAATGTCCGTACCTTGTTCGAAAAGCGGTCTTAGGCACATCATCTGGTTTAATTTTCAATTGGTGATAACCTGATCGAAGGTCGATCTTAGAGAAAGTTTGTGCTCCTTGCAACTGATCAAACAAATCATCAATTCTAGGTAATGGGTACTTGTTCCGCACTGTCACTCTATTTATCTCCCTGTAATCAATACAAAGTCGCATGCTTCCATCCTTCTTCTTCACGAACAACACTGGTGCGCCCCAAGGTGAGACACTAGGCCTAATAAAGCCTTTATCCAGTAACTCTTGCAACTGCTCTTTCAGCTCCTTCAACTCAGCTGGCGCCATACGATACGGAGCCTTCGAAATAGGGCCTGAACCTGGTAGTAAATCAATTGAAAATTCAATCTCCCTATCTAGGCGGCAATCCTGGCAAATCTTCTGGAAAGACTTCAGGAAATTCGCTCACTATAGGAATATTTTCTAACTTCAATTCATCCTGTTGGGTATCCCTTACTGTGGCTAGATATCCTCTACATCCTTTCCTTAGCATTCGTCTAGCTTGTAGAGCCGAAATCACACAGGGAGTAACATTTGCCCCACTTCCCACAAAGCTAAACTCCATCTCACCTGGTATTTGAAACTTCACCTTCTTGCTACGACAATCAACAGAGGCATAGTTGGCAGCCAGCCAATCCATCCCAAGTATAACGTCAAAATCCTTCATTTCCAACAAGGTTAGATCTGCCACTAACTCCCTATCTGCTATTTTGGTAACACATGACTTACAAATATCGCTTGCAATAACTACACCCCCAACTGGAGTGTCTACACACAACTCAATCTCTAAAGGTACAGACTCTAAGTTATGCTTCTTTGCAAAATCAACAGACACAAAAGAATGAGTGGCACCAGGATCAAACAACACATGTGCATAGGCTGAGGATACTTGTATAATACCTGTAATCACAGCATTAGAGGCATTGGCATCCTGTTGAGTGAGTGCATAAACTCTCCCTTGATTCTTTGGTCTTTGATTTGCTCCTTTGTTTTGTCCTGTTGGTATGGTATGAGGCTCCTTCCTTTGGGGGCACTCTGCAATCCTATGACCCTTCTGCCCACAAGCAAAACATGCACCTGTATTCCAGTAGCAATCCTTCTCTGCATGAAATCTACCACATCTAGAGCACTTTGGTTGAGCTTTGTCATTAATAGGTTGTGTCACTTGTTTCTTGGCCTGGCCACCCGAACTCTGACCACTATGTGGTAGCGTAGGTCTGGGCTTCTTCCTCTGCCTATCATCCCTGTCAGCTTGGGTCTCATTGAGCCCTCTCTCAATCAACAAAGCCTTGTTTACTACTGCTCTATAAGTGGTCAACTCAAATGCTATCACAGATGTCTTGATTCGAGGTCGCAACCCCTCCTCAAATCTCCGAGCTTTGCTATCTTCATCTGCCACCAATGTAGGAGCAAATCTTGCTAACCTAGCAAATTCAGCCTCATATTGACTAACAGTCATGTTCCCTTGCTCCAGCTTAATAAATTCTCTCTCCTTCTGGCGACGAACACTAGTAGGGAAGTACTTCTCATAAAATGCTGCCTTAAACATTTCCCAAGTGTAAGGTTCTGGGTCATGATTATGTTTCTCCTCTTCCATCCGCCACCAATCATATGCGTCACCTTGCAGCATGTAAGTGGCATAATTCACCTTTTCTTCCTCAGTACACCTTAGCACCCTGAATGCCTTCTCCATCTCAGTCAGCCACTTTTCAGCTACCAGGGGTTCAGTGGACCCCTCAAATGATGGTGGAGTCAACCTTTTAAATTCAGTCATGTTGCTCTGATGTCCTTGGCGTTGCTCCATCATCCTTGCCACATTATTTCCAGTAGTGGTTTGCTGTTGCACTACCCCTATCAAGGTCTGCATCAATTGAAACATATCGGGTTGTTGTCCTTGGTTGTCAATGCTCGTACCATCGGGTTGTTGTCCTTGGTTGTCAATGCCCGTTCCATTGGGTTGTTGTCCTTGGTTGTCAATGCCCGTACCATCGGTATTTCCAGGGATGTCTGCAACTCTCCTCCTACGAGGTGCCATCTAAACCTATAATCAATAGTCAAAACACTAAAATTTAATTCGATTTCAGAGTTAAGGTTCTTCAAATAACATTAAATGTATCATATGCATTACAGAAAGCGTCCCAAAACTATTTCCTACCCCACTCACAATTCATCAATAGTACTTCTTAAGAATCAAGCTTAATCATATCGTCTACAGGATTATATCCTAGGAAAGACCTCTATAAAATCATAGCTTAAACTTCATAAATTCTTCAGAATCATAACCTGAGTTTTATAAAATCTACAGAATCATAACCTATGCTCTGATACCACTTAATTGTAACGCCTCGAACCCAAAACATGAGTTCGACACATGACAACAGCCGCACACCCATAAGGCGTGCCTTACAAGTGTGCCAGGCCTTACTAACAAATTCTAGAAAGAATAATATCCTTGGTCTAAAATCTCCAAATTAATATAATAACTAATAAGTTCAAACAAATTAAAATCCATACATTGCTGTCTCAAATCTTAATAAACAAAAGTCTATTACATAAGGTCTCTAATGAACAAATAAGAAATACTAATATCATGCCTAGAAGTCCTTCTCACACAACTTCCCCGTAATGTCCGAGCTAGCTAATCCTCAGAATCTGAAATGGGAAAGAAAAAGGGGTGAGCTGGGAGGCTCAGTAAATAACTATAGTTGAAAAGGGTGGATCAAGCATTTATCCAAATAAAATATATATAATGTTCATAGGATAAATCTCATAGACTTAAAAAAATATAACACAATGCAGCGTAAAATTATATATAAATTACAATAAAATTCAAAAAGATCAAAAGTCTCAATTTACTTAAAATAACGCAATCTAATTAGATTTCAAACGTTGAAGTAAAACAATATGACTATGGTCACGCTATATCCCCGTGACTAGGCCCAGAACCACACATAGGCCGGTGGTAAGCCCCAGAAGAAACTAGTTTCTGTGCCAACGTTTACCCCCATTGGCGGGGTCCAAAGCATAGTCAAATGGTTCAGATTCAATTTCATATCAGTCAATGTCAAAAGATCAGTCAATGTCAAAGATCATATTCAGTAAAATCACAGTTCAAACAATGTTTGATTCTTTCACAAAATTCAAAAAGTGCTTGATCCTAATTGAGAAACAGAATTTTCCAAATAACTAACTAATTCAAATACATTTATAATATTTCAAAAAGAAGAAACTCTAATTCTTTTCTTTATTTCAATATATCTAAAATAATTAAGATAATAATCTGTAATGAAAGACAAATAAATATTTCATAAATAAAATTGGGATGTTTTAGCAAAATATAATCAGTTAAGAAAAGAGTTACTTACTTCTAGCAAGCAAGAGATCTCGTAGTACTCTCTATCTCTTCTTTTCACAATTTATAAATCCGGTCCTAAATCAATTGTACAATGTTCAAAATCCATTAATTTACATAAATAATGCTATTTACTCTTAATGTACAAAATTAAAGCCTAATATTATTCTTTCTCACTATTATTATTTTATTTTTATTTTATCTCTTTTCTTGGGGGAAAACGCACGATAAGCCGTTTTGAACAAGAAATTCGCGAAAAAAAACTGTCGGGGAACTATTCAGGAAAACAGCCTCGTCTCTGGGAGAGACGAGTTCTACCCAAAAACTGCCCCGTGGCAGTTTCCTTCCCATTTCGTGGCATCCTGAGCTGGCAGTAAGCATCCTGAGCTGGCATTAAATTGGACCGTGGAACTCGTCTCTTGTAGAGACGAGTTGCATGCTTGTGTTTCAATTCCCTCGTTTTGGCGCGAATACTGTTACCGTTACTGATATTGTGAGAAATTATTAAATGGAAAAAAAAAAAGTTTGGCTTGAACTCGTCTCTGGTAGAGACGAGTTGCGTTGAAATGGGCTGGTGTTGGCTGGAACTCGTCTCTACCAGAGACGAGTTGCATTAAAAATGGTAATTCTGGCTGGAACTCGTCTTTAGCAGAGACGAGTTCCATACAAATATGCACTACAGCTAAGAGAACCGGTGGCCATAAATGAAAAAAAAACTGAACTCGTCTTTACACTTAAAACATATTCTTAACTTTCTTCATCGTCCTTTCACTTTTCCAACATCAGTTCACTGTTCCAACCAACATCATTGATCAATTAAAAGGTAAAAACAATATAAATTTTGTCTTTGCTGTATCGTTTTTTTAATTTATATGTTGTTTAAAGTTAGTATCATTATTAGGTTATAAACGTTTTTTGCGTGGTTGTTGAACATTATTCCTTTGGTAAACATGAAGCATCTCTGTATTTCTTGCATAACGTGAAGTATGTTTCATTGAACATGAAGTAACAAGCTGTAAACTGAAGATGTGAAGTGTTTGAATGATCCAGTCGACTGAATCAGTGGTCCAGTCGACTGGATCAGTCAGAAAGTTCCCAGACATTACATCCAGTCTACTGGACCATCAATCCAGTCGACTGGATCAGTCAGAAAGTTCCTGATGCAGTACATCCAGTCTACTGGACCATCAATCCAGTCGACTGGATCAGTTAGAAAATTCCCAGACACTACATCCAGTCTACTGGACCATCAATCCAGTCGACTGGATCAGTCAGAAAATTCCCAGACACTACATCCAGTCTACTGGACCATCAATCCAGGCGACTGGATCTGCCAAATACATGTCATCCAGTCTACTGGATTGGTGTTTCAGTAGACTGGATTGAACAAGTACTCCAGACTTCCCAAATCTTTCTTGGAGATGTCTACTGGATATTACAACCATTTTTATATAATATGTTATGTAACATTTGGATATGAAATATTACCATTAGCATGTTATTACTTGTTTTTTTTATGTGACTAACTAATTGTAAACTACATTTAAATTAAATAGGTTTGCATATGGCACCAACTATGTATATTGTCTATCTTCGCTTCAATGGGGAGATTATTTATGGTCAACATGGAGCTGAGTATCAAGGGTCGCAAATGAAGTTCATCCGGGTTCATCGTGGGATTAGTTTTGTCGAATTGGAAACGAAGATATTCAATGCACTACAATTGGACAATCAATCTCATCGTATAACAGTTACATACCGTTGTCCTCAGGAGGTGATTTCACCTCACATTAATTACATGACTCTATTGATAACAGACGACGACGGTGTTAATCTCATGTTTGACATGTTAGATGCAACGCCTGAATTAAAAGGTATTGAGTTATATATAAGTGTGGAGGATTGTGTTGGTGAAGGTGTTGAGCCTCTTACACAAGATGATGGGGATGGATTAGTAGCGGAAGATTGTGTTGGTGAAGATGTACAACAAATGACTGTGCATGATACTGCTCCTTCGACACAACCCTCTACACTTGGAAGGTGTACACCACAATTACATGAGATACGAACATCGGTGGAGGATTGTGGTCCCAGCACTCGACATGAGTATGTTCCATACGAGGTAAACCCTTTAGCTGGAGTGCATGATACGATGATGTTGGAATGTACTGCTGATGATGAAGAAGAAAACGCTGATTATGATAATGATTCGTATTTTGATGATGATGATAATGAGTTGTATTTTGATGATGATGATGATTATGATGATGATGATGATGCTGATGCTGATGATGCTGATGATGATGCTGATGATGATGATGAGACAACTGATGTTCATAATGACGAAGTTGATGATGTGGTCCCTAGCCTCAAACCCAAATCCTCATCGTTTACTACAAACACATGGGATAATATAAATGACACTTCCTTCAATGATGAGGTGACACCACTCGATAGTTGGGATAAAAAGCAAGAGTTGAGAAAAGGGTTGTTTTTCAAGAGTAAAATTGAGGTTCAGTATGCATTGAAGGTGTACTCTTCACGCGTCAATCAAGAATATAAAGTGAAGGAGTCAAACAAAAGAAAATTACATGTATGTTGCAAGAATGGGTGTTCATGGAGAATGCGGGCATGCATGCGTAGTACACATGGATTTTGGGAGATTACAAAATACAATGGTCCCCACACTTGTAGACACCCCAACATCCGTAAAGATGGCAAGGTATTTGATTCAAATTTTATTGAAAGAGAAGTGAGGAGCTATGTAGCCAATGACCAAACTATTTCAGTGAAATCGTTGCGGCATCACATGTGTACACAATTTGGCCATAAAATTTCTTACTACAAGGTGTGGGATGCCAAGCAGAAGGCAATTGCTAACATATTTGGGGATTGGGGGGAGTCTTATCAGTTGTTACCGAAGTTTATGAAAGCACTAATCGACTCAAATCCGGGTACACAAGTCGAATGGAAGACATATTGGAGTGAAGATGCAGGTTGTGCTATATTTGAGAGTGTATTTTGGGCTTTTGGTCCTTCAATTCAGGGGTTCATGCATTGCAGACCAGTTGTCTCTATTGATGCAACACATTTGTATGGAAAATATGAAGGGAAGTTGATGATTGCCATGGCAACGGATGCGAACAATGGGATTTATCCACTTGCCTTTGCGGTTACGGAAAAAGAGTCGAAGAATACATGGCGTTGGTTTTTGCGTTTCCTAAAGAAACATGTCACAAAAAATAGAGAAATTTGCATCATATCAGACAGACATAAGGGTATCATGAATGCAATGAAGTGGAGTAAATTGCAGCCTCTAAATGCATATCATCGATTTTGCATCCGACATTTAGTCAGCAACTTCAACACACGATTTCATGACAAACGGTTGAAGAACATGATACAGAGAGCAGGTGAACACAACCAGCTAAGAAAATTCAATGCAACAATGGACTCTATTAGACAGTATAATAAAGATGCTGCTAAGATACTGGACGAAGAGACAGATGTTGACAAGTGGACATTAGCAAAAGATGGTGGACGGCGCTATGGGGCAATGACCACGAATTTGTCTGAGTGCTTCAATGGTGTTCTTAAAGGTGCACGCAACTTACCCATTACTGCAATGGTAGAATTCATTTATTTCAAGCTTGTGCATTATTTTAATGATCGCCGAGTTAAAACTCAAGCTCAATTGAGTTCTGGTCAAGCGTTCAGTACACATGCCATGGAAATCTTTCAGAAGTGGAGTGAGAAGGCAAGTTTGCATCACGTAATAGAGTTTAATAGGGAGGAAGGAACTTTTCAAATCCAAACACAACCTAGTCTAACCAGTATGAATAAGGGGAACCATAGACATGTGGTGAAATTGGGTGATAGAACATGCAGTTGTGGGAAATGGCAAGCGTATCATATCCCTTGTTCACATGTAATTGCAGCTTGCGCTAGTCAGCACATCAATGTGTACCAATTTATTGATCCATTTTATAGTCTGACGGAAATGCTAGCTTCCTATCAACCACACTTTGAACCGATGAAAGATGCCCCGTATTGGGAGGAGGACCCTAACTTCCCTATGTTGCGACCTGACCCAAGATTGCTTCGTCAACGTGGTCGTCCAAAGTCAACAAGAATTCGGAATGAGATGGATTGGAGGGAGAATCAACATAAGCAGAGTTGTGGATTGTGTAATCAAGAGGGGCATAATCGCAAAAAATGTCCTAATGCAATTTCAAATCAAGAAGTGGTGTTGCCCCAAAGTTGGTAAGTGGTTACTATGAATATTATACTTGTATTGATCAATTTTGTTTGTTATCACTTAACATGTCTTTTAATTATGTTCTCTCAACCTTGTTTGTGTTATTTTGGCTTATGCTTTTCTATTTCTATATTGTAGATATGTTGGATGGATAATCACCTGTGGAGCCCAAACAAGATTGCTCTTTGGCACTTCAACTTGCAAAATCTGAGAATTGACGTTGGATAATGGTTGAGAGTGATTCGAAATTTTGTGCAAGAGTCTTTTGGTTGCAAATGAAATATTTCTGCTCTTTGTAATAATGTTATGTGTAATAATATTATTCTCTAGTCTCTATGAAGGAATGTATACACTACAAGATGATTTTTTGTATCCATTACGCTTTTGTAATTGTATATGTGCTTGTAATCATGTGAAATGCTAGTATTTGATGGGGGTGCAATTAGGTTTTTTTAATTTTAAATTTTGGAATGGCTGGGAACTGCAGAATTCAAAACAAAGGCATTCCAGTCGACTGGATTTGGAAGTCCAGCCGACTGGATTATAGCAGACCTTAATGATCCAGTCGACTATATTGGTGTACCAGTCGACTGGATCAGACAGAAAGTCCTGGGGGTGTGGTTTCAGTCGACTGGTCCATTTGTAGCCACCTGGATCAAGGATGCAGTCGCCTGGATCCCTGATGCAGTCGACTGCATCCACCTTTTTTCAACCTTTAACTAATTTCGTCTGTAATATTTATATATTTTTTGATAAAATATTATCAAATATTATAAAATATGTATAATTTATAATAAAATTAATTTTATCATAAATATTATTAATTTTATTAAAATTTATATATTTTATTTTTACAATAATAAATATACATTTATCAATATAGACACAAAATAGATAGAAAATATACAGGTATTTATTTAGATTAAAATTTCTATTATCATAAAATGCCTTTCGTTGCAATTTGAGACTAGTTTCGTTGCAATTTGAGACTAGTTTGTTCATAAAAATAGATTATTCCTTGTTTCAAGCCAATACACAAAAGCTTATTAACGTCTTCTCATGGGAGGCCAGTTTGGCTACTGACCCCACTAACATAAATAAAAACTTATCTACATATCCATGAGTGGGGTTTGGGTTTCAGGTGAGCTTTTGAAGTAATCAAAGTTTTACTGACCTTGTTCTTTTACAAGTGACATCTTTTCGTTTCCCATATTTTGGTTGCACCTCACTTGTATTTATGAGAAAAATGTGTCCAGTCCATGATTGTTCTGAAGAGTTTTGATTAAAATAACCTTAACTCTTATTGCATTAGCATGTAATGATGTTCAAATTCTACATCAAATGTTCATCCAACTCAAACCCTTTTATTATACAAAAAGAATAAAGCAAACCCATTTACCATTGCCCACACTCACTTAAACTTCAAATAATAGTTACTGCAATAGATTCATCATAACTGTAAAAGAATAAACCAAAAGAAACCAGCTTGAATAGATGATAAGGAACCAATCAGTTTGACATAAAGTAAAGGTACAATCAGTTTTAATAACTATATGCCCTCGGCATCATCAAAAACAAAAAATCAAAGACAAATAACTATATGCCCTGATTAATCAAACGCTCATTGATTTCCTGAATGGATGTTTCCAAAGTACCAAACTGCTCATCATAAGTCGAGAATTTTCTAGTAACCATAGCTGAGAAGTTGTCGATGCTTGTTTGAATATTTCCCATGCTAGTGGCCAAAGAGTCCAAACGTCCAAGCACGAGTTGGAAGTTGTCCTCATTGACACGAGAGGAGCCAGAAGGTGCGCTTCGAGGCTCTTGATCCTCTTGCATTGGTTCTTCATTCCCTGCAGCTTCAGCTTCATCCATTTGTGCTTCTTCACCCACTTCTTCCATCACAGGTACATTTTTCTTAACCCAAGTGTCATCCTTAAATTCATACCTCATTTGTTTCATGGTAGTTTCTCCATAAACATCCGTTATGAGTTACGTCTCGAGTCTCTTTTTCACCACTAAAATCTACTCCAAAATGATTAAGAATAGTAGTGATATGGAGACCATATGGGAGGGCGCCATTCTTCTTCTTGACACAAGTCTCCATGTGCCAAGTAATATAGAATGCAAGATCAAGTTTGACCTTGTTGAGAATAGCCCACATTATGAAAAGGTCTAGATAGGAAGTGTATTCGTATGAACCACTCCTAGGAAGGATGTTGTGGGCTATGATGTGATGAATGAGTCGGCTTTCTAATGTGAGGTCCGCAATTTTGGGTCTAGAGAGTTCTTGAATGTTAGGATTTCCACACATTTGCCTAATTGACTCTAAAGGGTCATACCCTTCAAATTGCACCCAACTATTTGTAGTATAACGTTGTGCACCGGTGCGAGGAACTCCTAATATAGAGGCTAGTGTGGAATGGGGGAGTGAAATGGATTTACCCTTCACATAGGAGCTGATTTTCCCATGGATCAATTGAAAGTGTGTGTAAAAGTGTTTAACAAGAGTGGTGTATTGTTTTTGACGCGTTGAAAGGAAATTTTCCCATCCTTGAGCTTGAAAAAGCTCTCTAATATGAATGTGGTGATTAGCAAAATAAGGGAAATCAACAATTTTCCCAAAAACTACGGTTCTACGGCTAATGTCGTCATGGAATCTTACCAAATATTCCGAAGAAGCGAAGCTCTTGTCCAATGATGGAGGTTCATCCCTTGAAGCCTTCGATTTCAGCCTTTTCTTTCTTGGATCTTCACTGCTCACGGATTTCTTTGGAGCCATTCGAATTCAAGGGTTTTGAATTGGGGGTTTTGGGAATGTGATAGTTTTGAGAGTGATTGGGAGTGATTGAGAGTGATTGGGAGTGATTGGGAGTTTTTCGACGAAAACCCTAAGAGAGAGAGTGAGAAAACTCGAGAGACAATGAGAGAAAATGGGGAAAATGAAGTCTGTCAACACTGTTTAAAAACCCAGTGAAATCGCAGATCCAGTCGCCTGGACTCCCTGATCCAGTCGACTGGATCTAGGTCAAATCTTTTAAAAAGCTTTTAAAACCTTAATCCAGTCACCTGGATACACTATCCAGTCGACTGGATTTAGCTCCAAAAACTCTCTGCCTGATTCAGTCGACTGGGCACACAATACAGTCGACTGGATTAAGCTGGTCAAACTTTTTGAAAAGTTTGACCAGCTTAATCCAGTCGCCTGGAGACACTATCCAGTCGACTGGATTAAGCTTCAAAAACTCTCTGCCTGATCCAGTGGACTGGACACACAATACAGTGGACTGGATTTTGGTCAAACTTGTTTGAAAAGTTTGACCAGCTTAATCCAGTCGACTGGACACACTATACAGTCGACTGGATCAGGCTCCAGTGTGTTTTTAAAATTTTTCTGGGCATATCCAGTCGCCTGGACTCCCTGATGCAGGCGCCTGGATTATGCCCAGAAAAAAATTTCAACCAGTTTTTAAAGCATAATCCAGTTGTTAATATTGGAAAAATGGCTTTCCAACTTCCACCACAGCAATTGGGCATGTGGACATATTGATATCTTCAAATGTTAATAACATAATAAAATCCAATATATTGATCCATTTTGACCATAACAATTTACATATTAACGTCACACCATTCCCATAAGTCACCTTCTCTAGAGTAAACTTAACAATACCTTAAAAAAAAAAATCATTTGTCAAATCACAAGCCATACTAATAGTAATCATTTGGAGCTAAACTGATTTCCATTTCCATTTCCAATTGGAGCTAAACTGAGTTCAATAAAAAATACAAATATAAATACATATCAAGTATAAATACATATCAAACTCACATCTGAACCTATCACTCAGTCCCACAACAAGGTTTCCTCTTATTGCGAGGTGGGTTCCTCTTCAGTACAACAGGCATATCTGGTTCTAGCCGTTTTGTACCTCTACCCCTACCCCTACCCCTACCCCTACCATGATCACCCACTTCAATATCCTGAACCAAGTCCTCTGATTGGGTGACTAAGGTTGGGACAACTGACTGGGGCACTGAGGATGGACCAACTGACTGTGTGGGTGAGAATGGGCCAACTGACTGTGTCGGTGACGATGGGGTAACATCTGAAAATGATGCAAGTGGGCTGAATGTCTGGGCCAAAAAACTGATCGTATGCTCATGGTGGGCAGCTGAGATGGGAGTAGTAGTGTGGGCAACTGAGATGGGGGTGGTAGTCTGGGCAACTGAGATGGGGGTAGTAGTGTTGGTAGATGAGATGGGGGTGGTAGTCTGGGCAGCTGAGATGGGGGTGGTGGTCTGGGCAACTGATATGGGGGTCGTAGTCTGGGCAACTGAGATAGGGGTGGTCTCAGTAACGGTGGTAGCATCTCTCAACTGGATGGGAGGCACACTCATACTACTACTCGGATCGGATGGACGTGACGGGCATTGTGCACGTGGATGTGGCGGGCGCTGCGCACGTGGACGTCGCCTCCGAGTAGCGGTTGGAGGAACAGTTGTCTGAGAATTGGTGTCTGAGTCTGTGTTAACTCTTTGCACAGAATCAAGCCGATGCAGCTCATTCGAAGCTTCTAGTGCATTAAATGCCAATTGATATGCCTCTGCTGCTAGCTCCATAAATTTTGCCGGATCCAACTCTTGTTCAGGATGAAACATTTCGCATATTCGCATGTTGCACAACGTCTGTCAAAATGCATAATATGTCAGTAAAAAATTGTGTCTCAAAGATATCCAAAAGATGCACGGAATTATTAAGTTAAAAAATTTACCATCATCTCATAACAGCCGCTCCTGCGACTGATAAAGCGTCGAGTAATCCGACGGTACCAATCCATATATGGATCATGATATGACATAAGACCAACCATTTTGTCACGAGTGACAACATGCTCACGTCGATGGTCCCATATACTTATGTAATGCCTCCAACGATGCCTCCAATTCTCATGTACCTTACCCCTAAGATCACAATCATGTAGTTTCACATCAGTATTAGCAGGCTGGGGTATGTCTTGTTGCATACCAAATTGACGTAGAGCACGATTAGGTAAGTGCCACTCTACGATCTGGAAACATATTAGAGGCGTCACTGAACGCCATACCTCCTGCCCTATCCGACAATACTCAGGCAACGAACTCAACACATCATCTGTGTATGGTTCCCAAATTACCTACAAAAGCTTAAAAATAAAATGCATTAATAAATGATATATGCCCAATAACAATATAATATAATTCAAATTCACCATGTATTAAATAACAATATAATAACAATAACAATGTAATTAAAACAAGCACGTTACCTGATCAGGACGTTGCCGAGAGAAGTCCGATCGATATTGCTCAAGCACATGAGTGGACACATCCTTTATGTCCTTCGCATTGCGCCACCTACAATGGAAAGTATTCATCAATTTGTGCATTTTTCCATAACCTTATTTTCTAAGGCATAAAACATGTTAAATGTTTATACAAAAAACTAAATAATTACTTACCTAGTGCCATAAGGACCCCCTGGCAATGGTTGGGCAGCATCAGCAGGCACTTCAACATCAGCATCAGCATCATCAGCAGGCACTTCAACATCAGCATCAGCATCAACATTAGCATTAGCATTGGCATCATCCACAGCATTAACAATCGGTTGAATAGACTTTATTGCAGGTGATATGTGTGGAAATCTAGACCATGCCCACAACTGCACCAAGATTAGTGCACCAGCAATGTCACATGAGTCCGGGTCAGTGGCTCTACATAACTCTCTATATAACCATGCTAGAACTGCACTACCCCAACTATACCGTCCAGCAGCATCAAAATCCTCCAACATTGGCAAGAACATAAGGTGTACCTTCTCTCCAGACTTGTCAGCAAAATAACTACCTCCAAGGAGCTCTAATATGTAAGCTCGTGTATACTGCTGCACGGTCACCTCATTAGCATCATCCGGTAGAACAGCAAACGTGTCCTGGAGCCACTTCATATTTAAACGTGACCCATCTAACTTATTTGGAGGAGGAGAGACACCAAGTAACTGAAGACATAATCCGGACCAATTTAACTCGGTACTCCCTACCAATACTTCTCCATCAACGGGTAAACCCAACATGACCTCAACATCTTGCAAGGTGATGGTCATCTCACCGTGGGGAAGGTGGAAGGTATGGGTCTCTTGGCGCCATCTCTCAACTAATGCTGTGATCAACGCCCAATCCATTTTTATAAAACCAAGCTTGGCTATGCCATAAAAGCCAGCTCGCTGAAGGTATGGGATAAAACGGGCATGAAGTCGTCCAGATCGTTCTCTTACTGCCTCACGACGACGACAATGTAATAAAGTATACTACAAAATGAAAAAAAATATGTCAATTTATTTTATCACTAATATAAGCAAAAATCAAATAATAAATATATTAAATACATACCAATCCCTCTTCCCAAATTTTGTTGGAGATGTGTTTATCCTGTCTAGTCAACACAGAGGGGTCACTAGGACCTGGATCCATCACAAAACGGCGAGGCTCCATAAGTGAAAACTACTGCAACCATCAAATCAAAGAAATATATTAAATCTTGAATTATATAATATGGTTACATATCTTAATTAAGGAGTTACCAATTGAGAGCAAATTGATCATATTACAACATTCTTTTTCTCTTATTCTTTCTCACTCCAAATTACATTTATTTTTATTCTTAATGACTATTAGGCACAAGCTTTAACTCCAACATATATAAGTATTTTAACACTCAACACAACTTAGATCAACCAAGTTATTATCCAACTTTCTCCTTCATATGTACATTGATCATAAACTCTTACCTATTCAAAATAAAGTACAATGACTCCCATACCCGCCAATGTTTCTCCATTTAATCTCCTTGAAATATATTCGATTCAAGAATTGCACCAATTTAATATTGATTTGAATACAATTTTTTTTATGCTACTCACAACAAAATTAGAATGAATCTTTGGCTTGGTGCTATTATAGTATCTCTGTTATTTGCAATTTTCAAGTTCTTTTAGTTTTTCATAATTTTACCATCCAATAAATGCCTAATCCAGGCGACTGGACACACTATACAGTCGCCTGGATTAGGCATTTATGTGTAACTTCTTCTCTTTTTTTTTTTTAATTTTTTTTCTAAGACAACCTTAAAAAAAACACACAACAAGTATTAATTACTCTTAAAACTTGAATACTCTAAAAGAAAAAATTTCTAAATATACATTTGCAAGGTACAATGTTATAGGAAAATTTTTATTTAAAAAGGGGAGATGAGAGAGAAATTTTTTACCTGATTTCCGGTGGTCACCGGAGCCAATGAGAGCAAGTTGCGACGGAGAGAGAGAGGGACAGAGAGAGTTCAGACCGAGAGAGTAAGAGAGTTGAGACCGAGAGAGTTTCAGCTTTTTAAATTTTGAGTTTCAGCTTGAGTTTCAGCTTCAGTTTCAGCTTTTGAGAGCCAGAGAGTAGAGCTTCAGCTTTTGAAACCAAAGTTGAGAGAGAGACAGTTTTTCTTTTTCTTTCTGGTTCTTTCTGGCGGGGAGTTTTCTTCCATTTTTCATTTCATTTTAAGTGGAACTCGTCTCTAGAAGAGACGAGTTCCAGCTCAAAATTTTCCTCCAGCAGTGGCAAATGCGTGGCAAACTGACGTGGCAAAGTGAAGATGAGGTGGCAAGCTGGAAGTGCAACTCGTCTCTAGGAGAGACGAGTTCCAACTGGAACTCGTCTCTACAAGAGACGAGGAGGCTATCCCCCAAATTTGTTTTTCAACAGTATTTTTTTGCAAAATAGTTTAAAAAATAATATTATTAAACAAAAAAAATCTCTTTTCTTTTTACTACATGTACAGCTTTTTCTTTTTTTTCTTTTTTTTTCAGCTTTTCCTTTACTGCATGTACAGAGGCCTAATGGCTTGTACTGCTTTTCCTTTTACTGCACGTACAGAGGCCTAATGGCTTGTACTGCTTTTCCTTTTACTGCACGTACAGAGGCCTAATATTTCTAGGACTTGTGCACTGCACAACTCCTCATCACAACTCCTCATCACATCAATATACTATCTAGTAGCCTATGTTTTCGTATCTCCTTTGTTGATCACGTAAAACATCAAATAGGCATTCTTTTATTTCTTCTTTCACTACCAAATCTAACCATATGTGCAAAGCCTAAGTTACTTTATAATATCCTATTTATGCAAAGCCTTATCTCCTTCACGTGAATTTCAACTATTCAAGACTAAATCAATTCATAGCCTAGGCCAACCTATTTTTCTTCTTTTCCTTGAATGATCACACCTAAAGCCTATATATTGTATATTTAAAAAAAAAAACTCCTCATCTTCTTTCAACAATTACCACACCTGTAGCCGAATCTTTAAAAGAAACTTCATCACATCAATAAGCTAATAATCTAATAGTCTAATAGATGTGGTACTCATGCCTAAGTTTAGAAAAACCAAACGTAGATATGAACGTAGTTATACAGAAATTCTCCAATTAGAAAAAAAGAGTCTTTTAAGTTTCTTACCTCAAGAATCTTTGATCTGTCTCTTCTTGAAACCCGTTGAATTCTTGTTATCAAAAAGTGTCTGTAGGTATTACAATAAGGTTTAGAACTCTATTTATACCCCAATACAACCCATTTATTTTTATTTCTAAAAACTCCTAAAATAATTGATTTATTTGTATTTTTACCCTACACTTAAAATTTACTAAATTACCCACTTAAACAAAAAAATTATTTCATTTCCTAATGTGGGTTACGGGTATTACAGTTTACAATGAGTTCCTTAACAACGTATTTATAGGAGACTAACCCTAAACTAATCCTAAATTAACACCAAGTGTTAGACTTGGACCTAGAATAGGAATATGCCTTGATATACTTCTAACATACAGAATATATTTGAGTTGAGCTCTTAAGTTCAATAACTTTCATTGTTTGCTACTCTCTCCCTCTCTCTCTCTCTCTCTCTCTCTCTCTCACAGAGAGAATTTTGGAAAGCCTGTGCTATGGTTTATTTATACCTATATGATTATATGATATCCCCCCTCTATTGCTTCAAGGTTGTTCTCCTTTGCATTTGTTTAGGATTATTATTCTTTTAGCATTCAATTTGTTCCTGTTAGATATTTATTATCTAAGTAGGTTGTAATATATAAGGAAATTGCAAGAAACCAGTCGCCTGGAATAGTGTCCAGTCGACTGGATTTGAAGGTCTGGAGTCTCTGCCTGATCTAGTCGCTTGGACCACCAATCCAGTTGACTGGGTGTCGTGCCTCGAAGTTTCTGTTTGATCCAGTCGCCTGGATTGGTGGTCCAATCGAGTGGATCTCGGCAGTTATAGGTAGTTATAGGCAGTTAGTGTGCCTTTTCATGGTGACTTTTGAATTTTTTCACTTGCAATATAAAAGGATTTCTTGTTTAGTTATTAAAGCAGAGAGAAACTTATTGTTTAAAAAAGTTCTTAAGAGTAAATTGAATTGCTATCATTTACTCTTGGCTTTGTTGTATCCTAGAGACTATTTGCTTGAACCCTTAGCAATCTCTGTGGAGAAGGGACAAATCTAGTCTTAAAGACAGCGATTTATCATACCTCAAAGCCTTGGTTCTCCTTTGTATTCCCTAAAATTCTTAACAATTTTAAGACTAGATTCGTGCTATGGAAGGAGAAAAGATGGCTTACAAGATGATGAATCAGGATTTTGTGAAGTTGGATAAGTTTGATGGGTCAAATTTCATCCGTTGGCAGGACAAGATGAAGTTTCTTTTGACTGCACTGAAGATCTTTTATGTTTTGGACCCCAATCTGCATCTAATATCAAGTCCTACTCCTGAAGATACTGAACATTTGAAGGAACAAAGGATGAAGAGAGATGAAAATGAACTGGTTTGTGGGGGTCACATTCTGAATACATTGTCCGACCGATTATATGATCTGTTCACAACCATATCTTCTCCAAAGGAAATCTGGAAAGCATTAGAAACTAAATATAAAACGGAGAAGCAAGGTATGGAAAAGTTTATCATTCAAAAGTATTTTGATTTCAAAATGTTGGATAATGTTTCTGTGTTGGACCAAATGCATGAATTACAAATTCTGGTTCATAAGTTGAATGATCTTTCCATCAAGATTCCAGAATTGTTTCAAGTGGGAGCAATCATTGCGAAACTCGCACCCTCATGGAACAATTATAGGAAGAAGCTTTTGCATATGGCAGAAGAACTTACCTTAGAGCAGATTGGTACACACCTTCGAATCGAAGAAGAGAGTCAAATTCGTGAGGGTACTAATTCTGTGTCTAAAGTAAATGAAAAGGACTGTTAATTATGTCCAAAATTGTGGAATTGGAAGCAGTAAAACAAATAAGAGTTTCAGGCCAAACAAGAAAATTGTTAAGAAGAATAATTCCAACAAAGACAAAAAGGGTAGGGCCTGCTTTCATTGTGGAAAAAAAGGCCACTACATCCAAGAATGCAGATTCTTAAAGAACCAAATGAAAGATAAGGAACTGAACACAAGTGAGGCAAATGTTGTTGATGAAATTGTGGCCATGGTGAGTGAAATGCAAATCGGTATAATCACCGAAGTGGACATGGCTAGTGCAGCAGAAAACTCATCTGAATGGTGGTATGATTCTGATGCAACAATTCATGTTTGCAACAAGAAGACACTGTTCAAAGAGTATGTGGAAGCGGGCAATGGATTGGAGGTCCTAATGGGCAATCATAACACCGCTAAAGTGCTTGGAACAGGAACAGTGGAGTTGATATTGAGTAATGGAAAGAAACTCGTACTCACCAATGTGTATCATGTTCCTGATATCAAGAAGAACTTGGTTTCTGCTAGTCTTTTGTCTAAGAATGGTGTAAAAGCTGTCCTTGAGTCGGATAAGCTTATTTTATCTAAGTGTGGTGTATTTGTTGGTAAAGGTTATTCTTGTAATGGCATGTACAAACTCAATTTAATTATTAATAAGAGTGATGTTAGTTGTGCTTATATTGTGGATTCTTCTCTTTAGTGGCATGCTAGATTAGGACATTTGAATTTCATGTATATGAAATATATGTCAAAGCATGGACTTATATCTTATAAACAAGATGTGCATGATAAGTGTGAAATATGTATTGAATCTAAGATAAGAAATAAGCCATTTCCATCCACTAATAGAGATTCACAATTGTTAGAATTAGTTCATTCCGATGTTTGTGAATTGAATGGTATTTTGACTAGGGGTGGAAAACATTACTTTATCACTTTCATAGATGATTTCTCTAGGTATACTTATGTCTATCTAATGAGAAATAAAGATGAATCCTTTGATATGTTTAAGAAATATAAAACTGAGGTGGAAAATCAAAAAGATAAAAGAATTAAAGTTCTTAGAAGTGATAGAGGTGGTGAATATTTTCCACAAGAATTTACCATTTATTGTGAGGAAAATGGACTACTCCATCAAAGGTCAGCCCCTTATACACCCCAACAAAATGGCTTAGCTAAAAGAAAGAATAGAACTTTAGTTGACATGTTGAATGCCATGATCGTAAGTGCAAGGCTACCTTTCAATTTGTGGGGTGAAGCTTTGCTTACTGCATGTCATGTGCATAATAGAGTTCTATCTAAGAAAATTCAGTCATCTCTATATGAGTTATGGAATGGTAGGAAACCTGATTTGAGTTATTTTAAAGTGTGGGGGTGTATAGTCTACTTTAGAGCTCCAGATCCTAAAAGAACCAAGCTTGGACCTAGAGCTATCAAGAGTGTATTTGTTGGTTATGCTGTGAATTCTAAGGCTTACAGATTGTTGGATTTAAGTTCCAACACTATAGTAAAATCAAGAGATGTGGAATTCATTGAGAACAAGTTTATAAATGATTCTCAAATTTCCTTAGAACCAAAACAAACACAAGAAACTGACTTGTTGGTTAATGATTCTCTTAGTGGAAATAAGAGAATAGAACCAAGTTCACCAAGTGAACAAAGGAAGAGTCAAAGGGTAAGAAAAGAAAAGGATTTTGGTCCTGATTTCATTTCATACCAAGTAAATGTTTACCTTGTAGAAGGAAACAGAGAAAAGGTCTTTAATAAGTTTCCTTTTGTAGGAAATGTAGAAGAAGATCCAAATACTTATAATGAAGCTATGGCTTCAAGAGATGCAGCTTTTTGGAGAAGCTATTAATGATGAAATAGACTCAATATTGTCCAACAATACTTGGGTTCTAATGGATCTTCCTCTGGGTTTTAATACCAATGATTGTAAATGGGTATTTAGAAGAAAATATAGAACTGATGGATCTGTTCAAACCTTCAAAGCAAGGTTAGTGGCTAAAGGCTTTAGGCAAAGGGAGGGAATAGATTACTTTGATACCTATGCACCCGTTGCTAGAATCACATCTATTCATGTGCTAATGGCACTTGCATCCATTTATAAGTTGGTGGTACATCAAATGGATGTAAAGACAGCTTTCCTTAATGGGAATTTAGACAAAGAGGTCTATATCGATCAACCGGAAGGCTTTATGCTTCCAGGAAATGAAAGGAAAGTTTGTAAGTTGGTTAAGTCATTATATGGCTTAAAACAAGCACCAAAACAATGGCATGAAAAGTTTGATACTGTTATTCTAGCTAATGGTTTCAAACACAATGGAGCTGACAAGTGCGTCTACTCTAAGTTTAATGTTGAGTATGGAGTCCTTGTATGCTTGTATGTGGATGATATGCTTATTTTTGGAACAAATATGCTAGGTGTATGTGAAACCAAGAAGTACTTAGCTTCAATGTTTAAGATGAAAGATCTTAATGAAGCAGATACTATCTTAGGTATCAAAGTTAAGAGACATAGTGAAGGTTATGCATTATGTCAAAATCATTACATTAAGAAGGTGCTTCTTAAGTATAAGCATCTTAATGTTAAAGAGGTAAATACACCATTTGATTCCAATTATAAGTTAGTTGAGAATACTGGAAGGGCAATTGCACAGCTTGAGTATGCTAGTGTAATAGGAAGCATCATTTATGCCATGCATTGTACAAGACCAAATGTAGCCTTTGTAGTGAATAGACTTTCAAGGTATACTAGTAACCCTAGTGCAGAGCATTGGAAAGCCATTGCAAGAGTTCTTAGTTATTTAAAGAAAACCAAAGATTTAGGACTCTATTATTCTGGATATCCAGCTGTGTTAGAAGGATATTCAGATACTAATTGGATAACTAGTGTGAGTGATAATAAGTCAACATCTGATTGGATATTCACTTTTGGTGGAGGTGCAATATCGTGGGCATCTAAAAAGCAATCATGTATCTCTTATTCGACTATGGAATCTAAGTTTATTGCTTTGGCTTTGGTGGGTAAAGAAGCAGAATGGCTGAGGAACATGTTTTATGATATAGAGTTGTGGCCACAACCGATGCCAGCCATATCTGTTTATTGTGATAGCCAAGCCACCATGTCTAAAGCATACAATAAGATTTATAAGGGAAAGTCTAGACATATTAGTCTAAGACATGAGTATGTAAGACAGTTAATAGAAGATGGTGTTATTTCTATTGTCTACATAAAGTCAAGTAGTAATCTTACTAACCCTTTTACCAAAGGTTTATCTCAAGATTTGGTAAGGATAACTTCCATAGAAATGGGGCTAAAACCTTTTTGAAAAGAATCGCCAACAGTGGGAATCCAACCTTGAGTAGATTTACTTGAAAAGGTTTAAAGGGTAATAACAAGCTGCTGATTCGTGATTAGTAAGAGCACTAAATTTTGTGTCCCATTCAGGATGGAATAGTGTAGTCTGTTACGTTAGTAGGATGAGTTTACTCTTAATGAAGTTCAAATCAAGTGATGTCTGTGTAACAGAGACATAAAGAAGGAACTTCACCTTTGTGAACATAGGAGTGGTGTCGCTTCTAACAAGAGTTAAGGTTTTCTCTTGTAAATGTTCACTAAGCCAGGTAGAGCACAAGGCCATAAAAGTACTAAACTATAGAAGAACTTCTTTTATTAAAAGATCATTGATGTGTGTATATTATTTCCGGTTTTAAGGAAAAGAGTTTTGGTTTAAGCGAATGAGCCACCCATAACTCTCTTGAAACTTTGAAGTAATTACACTAGGAGAGGGTTTAAGTTCAAAGACACCTTCTTTGATGCATAAGCTTTGTGTGTACTTTAGATTGAACAAGAAATATTACAACCTAGTAGGGGATTGTTAGATATTTATTATCTAAGTAGGTTGTAAAATATAAGGAAATTGCAAGCAACCAGTCACCTAGAACAGTGTCCAGTTGACTAGATTTGAAGGTTTGGAGTCTCTGCCTGATCCAGTCGCCTGGACCACCAATCCAGTCAACTGGATGTCATGCCTGGGAGTTTCTACCTAATCTAGTCACCTAGATTGGTGGTCTAGTCGACTGGATTTCAGCAGTTATAGGTAGTTAGTGTGCCTTTTCATGGTAACTCTTGAATGTTATTCACTTGCAATATAAAAGGATTTCTTGTTCAGTTCTTAAAGCAGAGAGAAACTTATTGTTTAAAGAAGTCCTTAAGAGTAAATTGAATTGCTATCATTTACTCTTGGCTTTGTTGTAATCTGAAAACTATTTGCTTGAACCCTTAGCAATCTCTGTAGAGAGGGGGCAAATCTAGTCTTAAAGACAGCGATTTATCGTGCCTCAAAACCTTGGTTCTCCTTTGTATTCCCTAAAATTCCTAATAGTTCCTCCTCTTTAGCATTCATGAAAAGGAGAATCCCAATGAGGCCTATCATTGTATAGGAAAAACTTAATCTACCTTGCTGGATCAGTGATATTGGGATAACAGAAACTCTGATACCACCTGTTAGGACCACAATCTAGTCTTAAGTGAATTAAGGAATTCCACAAATAATTTGAATCAATCACCAAGATATTAATCATACACAAGAACACAAAGATTTACGTGAAAAACTTTTTCTCCTTGTAGGGAAAAACCAATGGATAAACTTTGAACAAATTCACTATTGTAAAATCAATTACAATAGTTTCTTCTCAAGTTTATGCCAAACTTGATATGGACATCAAACACAATAATATATTCTCTCTTAGGGATTCATGCACACTCACATGTGATCTTCACTCATTCTGAATACAACACTTTGAGGTCTTAGCACCCAATAATCTCCTTCGAGAAAACACCAAATATTCTTCCCTTATGTATGTCCATGATACTTCTTTGCCTTAATCCAAGCGTCACAAATTCTCCTTGATTTGTATATTAATTCAAGTGACACAAATTCTCCTTGATTTGTGCACTTTCCATAAACCTTAGAAAATACCCAAAATTGTGTTGTCTCATTCCTTGCGCTACATCCCAAGCGAAAATCTTCTTTTTTTTTCCTCTCTCGATTTCACGCTCTCCTTTTATGATTTTTCTCCTTACCCCTTAAGAGAGGATCCCTCAGCCAAAGCCTCCTTGTACTACCTCCCAAAGTGAAAATACTTTTTTGTACTTTTCACACTGTGCTCTTCCTTCTCCTCTCCCTACAGGGGAGGACCCTTGAACTAAAGCTATTGAATACTTTGCAACACTGTCTATTTATAAGACTTCAATTCTTATTCTTTGATATACAAGGAATACATTAACTCTTTGACAAGGAATAGACTTTTCTTACACACCAAATAATAGTCTTTCCTTCCACATTAAAGGAACCCAAAAGAAGTTAATCAAATCATAACAAGAATTGGAGGTACTTTCCCAATTCATAATTAGCTACCCCTACTTATTAAAAAATAATAATAATTAGCTACCCCTGAATTTAAAAAAATAATAATAATAATAATAATAAATAAAATAAAAATACAGCTATCTGCTTGGGTAAGAATGCAACTCAATAATTTGGTAAAATGTGAGCAAGTTTAAGTTGGACTATTAAATTTGACCGTGATTTAAGGTAGGGGTGTCAAATGGGTGGGTTTGGGTGGGCATTAAATGGGTTGGGCCTTTAAAACCCAATAGCTCATTTAAACCCATTTAATAAAGTTGATATTACCCAAACCCAACCCAACCCAATTATCTAAGCTAAAACCCAACCCACCCATTTACCCATTTATTTTATGTATATATATAATTAAAAGAGGAAATTGCACTTTTCCCCCTTTATCTATGGGGACAGTTTCAATCCCCCCTTTTATCTATTGAAATGATTAATGTCCCCTTTTATCTATTGGAACTTGTTGACACCCCATTTTGCAACCATTAATTTTACTTTTTTACACTTTAGTGCATAAAGGGTAAAATGGTAATTTCACAAGCTTGAAAATTCAAAGTTGGTCCATAAATTTAAAATCATATTTTAAGTGATCAAAATTGAATTAAGAATGAGAGTTCATTTTTCGGATTGGAAATTGGATAAAAAAACCAAGTTTTTATTAAGGAAATGAATTTAATTGGTTGAAATGATATTTACCATAAGCTCACATGCATAGGATTACTTATTAATTAATTTGATTGGTCCTCTAAAGGATTAAATTAAAATCAATTAATAAATAATTCCTATTGGTTTAGAACACCTTAAAATGGTAAGTATTCATGCACAAGATTTTCATCAAAGGATAATTCTTAAATTGATTTATTTTTAACTAATGGGATAATTATTTTGACCAATAATTATCATATTAATTATTAATAAATTGATTAGAACTAAGAAATCTCAAATTCAGCCAAATAAAGACTTCTAAATCCACTAGAAGTTGACCAAAGGTGAAAAAACCCGGAATTATCCAAAGCCCAATTCGGATTTGGATTCCAGCCCGTATACTGGTCAGTATTTCAACCATAACTTTTGACTCAATTATCAGATTGAGTTGATTCAAATTGGGCTGGAAAGCTGACATTATGGGCTACAAATATGTGTCTAATGACCATCTCCAAATTCAAATGTTTAGAGGGTCAAAACGGGCTCGCAATTAGAGCCTAAAAATCAGCCAGAATTTCGGGATTTTCATGAAGTATATCCAATTTCCAAAACCCTAATGCACTCCCATGAGGTCCAAAATGTGGGTAGGTTCATTCTTGGGCTGCCATATAAATAGAAAAGGATACTCATTTTATGGGGGGTTGGATTTTTCATCGTTCAGAATCCCAAACAAAATTCAAGAGAATTTTTGTGAGGGATTAGGGTTTTAATAAGAATCAAAGCTATTCTTATAACCCTAGAAATTACAAGAGGCCACCTTTTGTAATTGGGATTCCAATCTTTGAATTCTATTTTTTTTTATCTCTTATAACCAATTTAACAGTTTTTCTCTCAAGAATCAAATTTTCAGGTTGGATTCAATCGAATCAAATCAAGGAGCTTCCTCCACAACACATAGAGGTACCTTTCTCCCTTGTTGTTTATTTCAAAACATGATTACATAATTGGTTATATATAAATATGCTTAAATTTGTTTTGCTTATTTTTTTATCACCTGTATTTTCTTGGTTATTTTTTTTAAATAATATAGGAACATGTTAGGATATAAATCATGGCTTTAAAGATGATAAAAATGGCATAGGTTTCAGTTTCAAGACAAGTCAGAAACTATTTTTTGGATTAAAGGTCATTGGGCCTCCATTTTTACTGGAGTGCCGATTGGGTCTCTTTGGGACCCGATTGGGCCTATTTGGGACCCGTTTGGGTGATCCTTGAGTGCCAATCGGGCCTCAAAATTTATTTTCAATTTTCTGTACAGAAATTCATCCATCATTGATTATGCCATATTTATTCCAAATTTATTGAATCTTAACATGTCTCCTTGATTGTTTAGATGTAATTAGGATTGTTTGTTTGAATTGTTTTAGGAATTGTTGATTGATCACTTTTTTATTTTCTTTGTATGCATGTACTATGATTGATTGATGTCAAAATGCGAGTTGTGGTTTGGATGAGTTGTGAACTGTAGCATAGGAATCCTTAAGAGACTGATTTAGGTCAGGTTGAGTGGGTGCCTAACACCTTCCCACTCAATCCCCTAGCCCCCGAACCCTAATCTTAGGGGAAATTAGATTAGTCCGTGTATCCTTTTACTTCTATCTTCTAGATTGTAGTTAGGACACAAAGCCTTGTAATTTTATTTTTCCTTAGATTGTATCTAGGGCAAAAGTGTTGTAATTTGTTCAATTTTCTAAACTTTTTGTATATTTCTTTATTCAATCAATAAATGAGAAGTACTCTTTTTTTTTCTTAGCTTTTTTTATAAAAGTTAGGTGGCGACTCCATTGTAATATCCCCTAGTGATTAGGATGGAAAACAGTGAAAGTCTCCATTTTGAGAATCATGTTTAGGCCTTTGCATTGGGTTAAAGGTCGTGGTTCTCACAGTGGCGACTCCACTGGGGACTTAGAGGGCTAAACTCTAGTATAGGATTCCTAGTCTACAGTTCACAAGTTGTTTGCTATTGTTTGTTACTCGCTTTGATAATTGTCATTTTGTATGTCATGCATTGCACGTGTGATTTTGCATTGTGTGTTGGTTAGCCCGGAAGCCACGGTAGTAGTAGCCTTGGATCACGGTCCCCCTCGGATGCGGGTACCCTTGGCCAACCTACCACCCCATGAATACGTACTCTCGACCCTCTCGAGCAAGTATAAAGTGGTGAAACATACTGTGAGCCTTTGATGCCCCTCGCATGCATTGGTGGGTATGTTGAGCCCAAGTAATGGGGAACCTTTTTAGCCTACCCTCTACCCTCATGTAAAAGCCCATTTAGATCTTTCCTCTAGGATGGCCCAACCCAGTAAAGCGTGCATTCATGATTGTCTTTGTTTGAACCTAGGCCCAAGTCCAAAGCTTGAGGCCTTGTTTGCTCTTGTTTGAACCTAAGCCCAAGTCCAATGCTTGAGGCCCACTTGGATGTTGTTTGAACCCAGGCTCAAGTCCAATGCTTGAAGCCCACATGAACTTAAAAGAACTAAAAGCCATCATTGAAGTGAATAAAAAGCCCAAAAGAGAAAAGTTTCTTAACCAATTACTTTTTGAAGGCAAAAATCAATCAAGTCCACTGCTTTAGGCCCACATGACTTTAAAGAGATTAAAAGTCACATGATTCTAAGAAAATTCAAAACCCAAATTCAAAAGACTTAGAATCCATCTAGTCATGTTGAAAAGAAAAGCCCAAGTCCCATACTTGAGGCCCACTTGTCATTTAAAAAAAGAAAGCCTAAGTCTTATACTTAAGGCCCACTTGGTCATTTAGAAAAAGAGAGCCTAAGTTCCTGTACTTGAGGCCCACTTGGTCATTTTGAAAAGAAAGAGTTTAAGTTCCACTCTTGGGCCTATGCTTAAAGAATGGTTTAGGAATCCAAAATAACATGAAGTAAAAGTCCATGTCCAAAGCTTGGACCCATTTTTTGAGAAAATGATACCTAACTCAACAAAACATTGATTGGATCAAAGATCCAAGCCCAAGGCTTAAGACCAACATGACTTCACTTGAATTGAAGCCCAAGCTCAAGGCTTGAGGCTCACATGACCTTCCTTGAACTTAAGTCCGACCTTGCATGAATGAAAGCTCAAGTCCAAGGCTTGAGGTTTACATCACTATTGAAGCCTGAGTTCAACTCTTGAGGCTCTCATGACCTTGTTGGAATCAAGACCTAAGTCCAATATTTGTGACCCAAATGACTTTAATAAATTCAAAACCCAAGTCCAACGCTTGGAACCCATTCAGTCATTTTCGAAAAACACAAAGGCCCAAGCCCAAAAACTTGAGGCGCACATGGTTCTTTTCTTGAATGAAAGTCTAAGCCCAATGCTTGACTTTCACATGATCCTATTGGATTAAAGCCCATAGTCTAATGATTGAAGCCTTCATGATTTTGTTTGGACCTAAATGAATGAAAGCCCAAATTCAATGGTTCACTAATGAGATTTTGTGAAATGAATGCCTAAGTCTGAAACTCACAGCCCATTGACTTAATGAGTCTAAGTGCACACAATGTAAAGGTTCAGATCATGTACAAAATTGACAAATGGATTCACTTCACAAGAAAGGGTCAAAAGTCCAAGATCATTGCTCAAAGGTCCACAGGAATCAAGCCCATTGTTGAAGAATCAATTTGAAGAAAGCCCAGTTTGTTCATCATCAGATTTCTCAATGGACCAAGAAGACTCCAACAATGCCATGGAGAACTCAAGGGACCGGTCATGCCATCTGAGACCTCATTGACCAAAAGATCATTGATCCATCTTCACCAGGCGGCTAATTCAACCTCTCTTGAGCCAAGTGATCACTCCAGAAGCTCCCAAGCCAAGATCTCATCCATGGGGTTTTTCTATCTTTCTTTTGTTTAAGTTCATTATGTTTGCTCATTTGAATTCTTAAGAACATGTTGCTTAGGTTTTGATTGTAAACTCATCATAGGAATGCTTGTTTGAATTTCTTGTTTACATTTTTCATTTAAAAAAAAAAAATCAAAAAAGAAAAAAAAATCAAAAAGCCAAAAAAAATTCTCTCTCTCCAACTAAGGGCAGGGGCCCTTAAGTTGCCTTCAATGAAGAGTCCTGAACTAGGGGCATGGGCCCCTAATGACTCCCAATCTCCTCAAGGCCCAAAGCCTAAGAGTTCATCCATTCATCCAATACTCAATGGTCATGATCTCCAACCACTGCTGGTTTTCAAAATGTGCATATTCAAAAAAAATAAAAGATTGTGATTTGTTTTTCAAAAGAAGGTGTTCTTTCATGATCAAAAATCGCTCTTCTTCTAGAATGAGTAAAGTTCGAAATTTTCAAAATGCATTTTCAAATTGTGCTTAAGGAAATATCTTTAATAAAATCATTTTGCAAATCATGAGATTCCATAGCCTTACCAATCAATTTGCATAAAGAGGGATTAACTTCATTTAATTCATGTAAGGATCTTTGCTCACAATTTAGAACAAAAGGGAAAGAGATCCTAAATGCAATCAAGGGAAAAATCACATGTCATTTGATTAAATTGCAAAATCTTGTTTTGAGAAATTTTGATGTCACAACAACGGGTTGTTACTTCTTTTTACTTTAAGAGAAGTCTATCAAGAGAGGTCATATCTTTGTGCCGATAAACTAGCATTACTAGGGATTGGAGGCCATCTTTGGCTAGACCACATCATCCCAGAATTAACCTGTCACAAATTAATCCATTGCTAGCCCATTTGAGCCTATACAGTTAGCCTTTTTTTCAAGAACCAATAATAAAAACTTGAACCCAAGGGTGGGAAAAAACAAGTGTGCACATACTCAAAACTCATTTTGGGGAGGAGTCAAACCCAATGCTTGTCTGAAAAAGAGCCAACAAAGGAGGTACAAGTGTACCAAAAGTTTGAAAAGAAAGTGTGGTGATTAGGGGCATGTTCAAGACCCACCTTGAAGAAAGGTCGAATGAATCTGAAATCTTAATTCTCACCCGCTATGAGAGATTCATGTGAAGCTCACATGAGAGTCCAACAAGCTAAATCCGAAAAAGAGTGACATGAGTGTATGAGAAAGCAAGTAACTGTGAAAAAAAAAAAGTTCAAAAAAGAAGAAGAGAGACCCGCTAGGTTGAAAACCCGAAAGGGCGACCTAGGCAAAAATAGGGTAACCCAGTAGGTCGAAAACCCGAAAGGGTGGCCTAGGTAAAAGTTAGGGTTTCATTCAAAAAAAAAAAACCTCAAAGAAGAGAGATGAAAGCTTGAAGAGAGAAAGGAAGATGAAATTCCCTTAAAGCCAAAACTGAGAGCCTATCAAAGCTGAAGAGCTAAATGAGAGAATTGAACAAAAAGAATGAGTTCACATAAAGGAACAACTTGAATGAAATAAAGAGAGACAAATGAGAAGAGACTTTCAAGAAGCCGATTCAAAAGCAAGCATTGATAAAAAGGGAGAAAACTTCTCTAATGTCTGAGTTTTTAAGTAATGCACACTTAGGGAAATATCCAAAAAGGGATTTTGAGCCTTTTATATATCCTTCATTTCAATACCTGAACCCGGCCTACATTACAACCTATGAATAAAGACCTCCTTGAAGTCTTGGTAGTTTTTAGGCACAACTCTTGTGATGATCTTCTCTTAGATTGAAAAGAAAGAAAGCCCAAGGTAATCAACCGCTACTGGCAAAAGATCTTAAAAAGGAAAATTCTCAAATTAGGGGCACTCCCCTTATTTGCTCTGAGACAAAAATTCTCAAGCTAGGGGCACTCCCCTTGTTTGTCATCAAACAAAAGTAACTTCCCAAATTAAGGGCATTCCCCTTATTTGTCCCTCAAATAAAAATTCTCAAATTAGGGGCACTCCCCTTGTTTGCTTTCAAAAAGGAAAAATTCTCAAACTAGGGGCACTCCCCTTGTGTAATCTCAAATGAAAAGAATTCCTAAATCATAAGCATTCCCTTTGTTTGTTCTCAGTGAATACCCTCAATTCTTCAAGCACTGTCATGCACATTCTTTGATTGCCTTTAAGGATTCAATCTCACAATGCTCAAAGTAAAAAAACAAGGTTGTTTACTTGAATTCTAATGACCTTGATCCTTCTTAATAAAAGAGAATGGTTTGGCTATCGAATGTCATGATCAGCCAAAAGACCTATTCGAAGGGACTACCTTTTGCTCATTTGAAAATGGAAAAAATGATTTTTCTCAAAACTGATCAAGAACACCACATTGCAAAGAAATGGTTTCTACACCACAAAGTTTTAAAAGGAAAATTCAGCTCATTTTAAAAAAAAATTCTCTTGAATAAGCTCATTTTGAAATCACCATGCAGACTTAATCAGAGGTCTCTATCATCACCATGGTTGACCAAGTATCTTCCAACCACACTTGAACTACGTCTTGACCTGATCCTCCTTAAAGAGGTACGTAGGCAGTCTATCAAAGACTCGGTCCCAATCATCTGCATGACCTTCGGATAAGGTCTAACTCTTGAACTACGTCTGGACCTGATCCTCCCAAAAGGGGTACGTAGGCAGTCTATCAAAGACTCGGTCCCAATCATCTGCATGACCTTATGGATAGGTCTAACTCTTGAACTACGTCTGGACCTTGATCCTCCCAAAAGGGGTACGTAGGCAGTCTATCAAAGACTCGGTCCCAATCATCTGCATGACCTTTGGATAGGTCAAACTTTTGAACTACGTCTGGACCTGATCCTCCCAAAAGAGGTACGTAGGCAGTCTGTCAAAGGCTCGGTCCCAAGCACCCAAATGACCTAAGCTTAGGTCTGGTGGAGAACTCAAAGTGATTGACTTGAAAATAGTTCACTTGCACAAAATGTTTTCACAACATGTTTAAACTTATGGGCATTGGCCCAACATTTTTGTATGCAAGCATGCTACACTAGGGGCATCAGGTTCATCTGTTTTATTTGTCAACATGATCTTCTTTTGCCAAATATGCTCAAACTAGGGGCATGCGCCCAACTGACAATCAAAAGAAGAGTTTTGTTTGTTGTCTCTTGCAGGTTATCAAAGTCATCCCATTGGACCATTCATCAACAAGAGTTCACCTCCACAGAATGTTGCCACATCTTCATCAAAATACCATTCCCCAATGGAAGCACGAAACCCAATCCTCCAAGAATAAGCTGTCATCATCAAAATAGAAGGAGGTCAGGTAAGCACTGAAAAGCTAAGGTACGTGTTTCTAACCACATATGCCTTAAGCAAGACAAAACAAAGAAAAATTCAAAACTTACCCCAACATTCACATAATGAAACCCATGACACTCAGGGTCTTGCAACAAATCAAATTCAACCTTATCGACATCCAAAGCGTATCGAACCAACTTCTGCTTTCCTAGGATTAATTTCCTCAAACAACCCCTGACACATAAACAAAAAAAGCCATCAAAACTAAAACAAAGAACCAAATCAAATACCATCATGCAATCACGAGAAAATTAACCAAGTCTAATTCAACATAATCAAGACTTAAAATTGACCAACCAAGTTAAAAATCACCACAAATAGCAATTCCAATTCAAAGAAAACAAATTCAAAGCTTAAACATCCAAACTTGAATCAATTCATTAATCCAAAAGCAAAACCACTGCACCAAGTTAACAAACCATCAAATCTCAACCAAATGGAGCCAATCCAAAACAGCTACCCATCTCAAACTTAATCAACCAAACTCAAGAAAATCAAAACAACAAAGTTTTTTTTAAAAAAAGGGATCATTGGCCTCAAAAGTTGCAAAATTTCAGCAAAACCAATCCAATTTGGCCATACCCATTTCAATCAAACAAACCCAATCATACCATGATCACAAAACAATAACCAAACTCAAAATTTCAGAGACACATCAAGAAAAAACAAAATCAACTCAATTGTGCAAAAAGCCAACACAAATAAACAACCAAAGTCAAAAAATCATTTCAAACTTCAAATCTGACCCTGAGTCAATCAAAATTACCAAGCTCCAACCCTGAGTTAGCATCCATTTTGAAATTCCGACCCTAAGCCAATGACCCTGAACCAGTACACAAAGATTTTAAGCCTCAATACGAGCAAACTAAAACAATTTTTAAGCCTCAAAGATGAGCAATTGAACAAATCTTCACAATGAAAAAAAACCTCTGAAAAAATCAAGAATAAAAAATCTTCACAATGAGAATCTCCAAAAATGCGAACAATAAAAACAATCTCCAAAATCAATCATTTAAGCCTCAAAGATGAGCAAACCACCTCTCAATCAAAATTAATCCCTGACCCCGAGTCACCAATCAAAGATTAAATCATGACCTCAAATCGTACCAAAAAAAAAAAGATGAAATTCTTAGCCTAGAGTCATCCACTGAAAGCCAAATATAAATGAATCTTGACCTTGAGTCATCATTAATTAAGAAAATCAAAATTCGACCCTGAGTCGAAAATCAAGACTTAACCGTGAGTCATCATCCAAATTCAAAAAATAAAAAATCGACCCCGAGTCGAAAAATCAAATCTGACCCTGAGTTAAAAATCCAAGATCAAAATTGTGACCCTGAGTCAATGTCATCAAAACATTTCTTCCTAGATCATTTTGCGGATGTTGCATCCAACAACATTCTCTTTGAGGCAATTCTGCGGAATTGCATTCTCACCTGGCATTCTTTTGGGGCAATTTTGCGGAATTGTATTCTCAAAATATTTTCTTTAGGGCAACTCTGCGGAGTTGTATTCCCACACTTCCTTTTGAGGCAATTATGCATAATTGTATTCTCAAAACATTTCATTTGAGACAACTCTCTAGAGTTGTATTCTCAAACTTTCCTTTTAGGCAACTTTGCGGAGTTGTATTCTCACAACACTTCCTCTTTGAGGCAATTCTACGGAATTGTATTCTCAAAACATTTCCTTTGAGGCAATTCTACGGAATTGTATTCTCAAAATATTTCATTTGAGGCAATTTTACTAAATTGTATTCTCAAAACATTTCCCTTTGAAGCAACTTCACAGGAGTTGTATTTTCTCAAAACATTTCATTTGAGGCAATTCTGCGGAATTGTATTCTCAAAACATTTCTTCTTTGAGGCAACTCTGCGGAGTTGTATTCCCATACTTTTTGAGGCAATTCTTTTGATTCTCAAAACATCTCCTTTGAGGCAATGCGGAGTTGTACTTAAAACACTTCCTTTTGAATTGTATTCTCAAAACATTTCCTTTGAGGCAACTCTGCGGAGTTGTATTCTCAAAACACTTCCTTTGAGGCAATTCTACTGAATTGTATTCTCAAAACCTTCCCCTTTGAGGCAATTCTGCGGAATTGTATTCTCACACTTTCTCTTTTGGGACAACTTTGAAAAGTTGCATTCCCACAAATGTCTGAGGACATTATATCCCCACGTGAATAAATTAATGGTCACAAAATGAGATGTCATACTTGCATTGGTGTTTATTTATTACATAAATTCCACCAATGAGGGGCATCTGTTGACACCCCATTTTGCAACCATTAATTTTACTTTTTTACACTTTAGTGCATAAAGGGTAAAATGGTAATTTCACAAGCTTGAAAATTCAAAGTTGGTCCATAAATTTAAAATCATATTTTAAGTGATCAAAATTGAATTAAGAATGAGAGTGCATTTTTCGGATTGGAAATTGGATAAAAAACCAAGTTTTTATTAAGGAAATGAATTTGATTGGTTGAAATGAATATTTACCATAAGCTCACATGCATAGGATTACTTATTAATTAATTTGATTGGTCCTCTAAAGGATTAAATTAAAATCAATTAATAAATAATTCCTATTGGTTTAGAACACCTTAAAATGGTAAGTATTCATGCACAAGATTTTCATCAAAGGATAATTCTTAAATTGATTTATTTTTAACTAATGGGATAATTATTTTGACCAATAATTATCATATTAATTATTAATAAATTGATTATAATTAAGAAATCTCAAATTCAGCCAAATAAGGACTTCTAAATCCACTAGAAGTTGACCAAAGGTGAAAAAACTCGGAATTATCCAAAGCCCAATTCGGATTTGGATTCCAGCCCGTACACTGGTCAGTATTTTGACCATAACTTTTGACTCAATTATCCGATTGAGTTGATTCAAATTGGGCTGGAAAGCTGACATGATGGGCTACAAATATGTGTCTAATGACCATCTCCAAATTCGAATGTTTAGAGGGTCAAAACGGGCCCGCAATTAGAGCCTAAAAATCAGCTAGAATTTCGGGATTTTCATGAAGTATATCCAATTTCCAAAACCCTAATGCACTCCCATGAGGTCCAAAACGTGGGTAGGTTCATTCTTTGGGCTGCCATATAAATAGAAAATGATACTCATTTTATGGGGGGTTGGATTTTTCATCGTTCAGAATCCCAAACAAAATTCAAGAGAATTTTTGTGAGGGATTAGGGTTTTAATAAGAATCGAAGCTATTCTTATAACCCTAGAAATTACAAGAGGCCACCTCTTGTAATTGGGATTCCAATCTTTGAATTCTATTTTTTTTTATCTCTTATAACCAATTTAACGGTTTTTCTTTCAAGAATCAAATTTTCAGGTTGGATTCAATCGAATCAAATCAAGGAGCTTCCTCCACAACACATAGAGGTACCTTTCTCCCTTGTTGTTTATTTCAAAACATGATTACATAATTGGTTGTATATAAATATGCTTAAATTTGTTTTGCTTATTTTTTTATCACCTGTATTTTCTTGGTTATTTTTTTTAAATAATATAGGAACATGTTAGGATATAAATCATGGCTTTAAAGATGATAAAAATGGCATAGGTTTCAGTTTCAAGACAAGTCAGAAACTATTTTTTGGATTAAAGGTCATTGGGCCTCCATTTTTACTGGAGTGCCGATTGGGTCTCTTTGGGACCCGATTGGGCCTATTTGGGACCCGTTTGGGTGATCCTTGAGTGCCAATCGGGCCTCAAAATTTATTTTCAATTTTCTGTACAGAAATTCATCCATCATTGATTATGCCATATTTATTCCAAATTTATTGAATCTTAACATGTCTCCTTGATTGTTTAGATGTAATTAGGATTGTTTGTTTGAATTGTTTTAGGAATTGTTGATTGATCACTTTTTTATTTTCTTTGTATGCATGTACTATGATTGATTGATGTCAAAATGCGAGTTGTGGTTTGGATGAGTTGTGAACTGTAGCATAGGAATCCTTAAGAGACTGATTTAGGTCAGGTTGAGTGGGTGCCTAACACCTTCCCACTCAATCCCCTAGCCCCCGAACCCTAATCTTAGGGGAAATTAGATTAGTCCGTGTATCCTTTTACTTCTATCTTCTAGATTGTAGTTAGGACACAAAGCCTTGTAATTTTATTTTTCCTTAGATTGTATCTAGGGCAAAAGTGTTGTAATTTGTTCAATTTTCTAAACTTTTTGTATATTTCTTTATTCAATCAATAAATGAGAAGTACTCTTTTTTTTCTTAGCTTTTTTTATAAAAGTTAGGTGGCGACTCCATTGTAATATCCCCTAGTGATTAGGATGGAAAACAGTGAAAGTCTCCATTTTGAGAATCCATGTTTAGGCCTTTGCATTGGGTTAAAGGTCGTGGTTCTCACAGAACTGTGCAACTTACTCAAAACATCTATTTTTCCGTTAAATACTAACATTAACCTATGCGAAATGTCTAAAATATCCCTATGTTAACTCATTTAACCCAACCCACCTAATCTCTTAACCGGATCTTTTAACCCGGATTTGATTTACAAAATAACCTGTTCAGTATTGAAACTCACGATCAAAATCCTAATCCAAAAATCTCACCTCTCACCTCTCACGGCTCATGTGCATGTTCTTGATGCTTAAGTTTTTTGGCTGGTAATGGTGTTAGTTTTCAATGTGATTTGGTGTTGTGCTTGTGTCATTGTTTGTGTAGACTTGTTTTTAGTGTTAATATTTGGTGTTTGAATGAACATGTGTATTTTTAATGGGAATGGGAAACTCTTGAAGGATTTGGTTTTAGCCACCGAAGAGGGTGTCTTTGTTAATGTTGATAGTGAATTTGACTTGGAGAACATTGTAGCAGTATTGGAAGCCACCATCATGTGTTTGGTTATTGCGAT
>OU015763.1:3198083-3246249 GCA_907173295.1 Fagus sylvatica | reverse complement strand
AGTCTCCATTTTGAGAATCCATGTTTAGGCCTTTGCATTGGGTTAAAGGTCGTGGTTCTCACAGTGGCGACTCCACTGGGGACTTAGAGGGCTAAACTCTAGTATAGGATTCCTAGTCTACAGTTCACAAGTTGTTTGCTATTGTTTGTTACTCGCTTTGATAATTGTCATTTTGTATGTCATGCATTGCACGTGTGATTTTGCATTGTGTGTTGGTTAGCCCGGAAGCCACGGTAGTAGTAGCCTTGGATCACGGTCCCCCTCGGATGCGGGTACCCTTGGCCAACCTACCACCCCATGAATACGTACTCTCGACCCTCTCGAGCAAGTATAAAGTGGTGAAACATACTGTGAGCCTTTGATGCCCCTCGCATGCATTGGTGGGTATGTTGAGCCCAAGTAATGGGGAACCTTTTTAGCCTACCCTCTACCCTCATGTAAAAGCCCATTTAGATCTTTCCTCTAGGATGGCCCAACCCAGTAAAGCGTGCATTCATGATTGTCTTTGTTTGAACCTAGGCCCAAGTCCAAAGCTTGAGGCCTTGTTTGCTCTTGTTTGAACCTAAGCCCAAGTCCAATGCTTGAGGCCCACTTGGATGTTGTTTGAACCCAGGCTCAAGTCCAATGCTTGAAGCCCACATGAACTTAAAAGAACTAAAAGCCATCATTGAAGTGAATAAAAAGCCCAAAAGAGAAAAGTTTCTTAACCAATTACTTTTTGAAGGCAAAAATCAATCAAGTCCACTGCTTTAGGCCCACATGACTTTAAAGAGATTAAAAGTCACATGATTCTAAGAAAATTCAAAACCCAAATTCAAAAGACTTAGAATCCATCTAGTCATGTTGAAAAGAAAAGCCCAAGTCCCATACTTGAGGCCCACTTGTCATTTAAAAAAAGAAAGCCTAAGTCTTATACTTAAGGCCCACTTGGTCATTTAGAAAAAGAGAGCCTAAGTCCTGTACTTGAGGCCCACTTGGTCATTTTGAAAAGAAAGAGTTTAAGTTCCACTCTTGGGCCTATGCTTAAAGAATGGTTTAGGAATCCAAAATAACATGAAGTAAAAGTCCATGTCCAAAGCTTGGACCCATTTTTTGAGAAAATGATACCTAACTCAACAAAACATTGATTGGATCAAAGATCCAAGCCCAAGGCTTAAGACCAACATGACTTCACTTGAATTGAAGCCCAAGCTCAAGGCTTGAGGCTCACATGACCTTCCTTGAACTTAAGTCCGACCTTGCATGAATGAAAGCTCAAGTCCAAGGCTTGAGGTTTACATCACTATTGAAGCCTGAGTTCAACTCTTGAGGCTCTCATGACCTTGTTGGAATCAAGACCTAAGTCCAATATTTGTGACCCAAATGACTTTAATAAATTCAAAACCCAAGTCCAACGCTTGGAACCCATTCAGTCATTTTCGAAAAACACAAAGGCCCAAGCCCAAAAACTTGAGGCGCACATGGTTCTTTTCTTGAATGAAAGTCTAAGCCCAATGCTTGACTTTCACATGATCCTATTGGATTAAAGCCCATAGTCTAATGATTGAAGCCTTCATGATTTTGTTTGGACCTAAATGAATGAAAGCCCAAATTCAATGGTTCACTAATGAGATTTTGTGAAATGAATGCCTAAGTCTGAAACTCACAGCCCATTGACTTAATGAGTCTAAGTGCACACAATGTAAAGGTTCAGATCATGTACAAAATTGACAAATGGATTCACTTCACAAGAAAGGGTCAAAAGTCCAAGATCATTGCTCAAAGGTCCACAGGAATCAAGCCCATTGTTGAAGAATCAATTTGAAGAAAGCCCAGTTTGTTCATCATCAGATTTCTCAATGGACCAAGAAGACTCCAACAATGCCATGGAGAACTTAAGGGACCGGTCATGCCATCTGAGACCTCATTGACCAAAAGATCATTGATCCATCTTCACCAGGCGGCTAATTCAACCTCTCTTGAGCCAAGTGATCACTCCAGAAGCTCCCAAGCCAAGATCTCATCCATGGGGTTTTTCTATCTTTCTTTTGTTTAAGTTCATTATGTTTGCTCATTTGAATTCTTAAGAACATGTTGCTTAGGTTTTGATTGTAAACTCATCATAGGAATGCTTGTTTGAATTTCTTGTTTACATTTTTCATTTAAAAAAAAAATCAAAAAAGAAAAAAAAATCAAAAAGCCAAAAAAAATTCTCTCTCTCCAACTAAGGGCAGGGGCCCTTAAGTTGCCTTCAATGAAGAGTCCTGAACTAGGGGCATGGGCCCCTAATGACTCCCAATCTCCTCAAGGCCCAAAGCCTAAGAGTTCATCCATTCATCCAATACTCAATGGTCATGATCTCCAACCACTGCTGGTTTTCAAAATGTGCATATTCAAAAAAAATAAAAGATTGTGATTTGTTTTTCAAAAGAAGGTGTTCTTTCATGATCAAAAATCGCTCTTCTTCTAGAATGAGTAAAGTTCGAAATTTTCAAAATGCATTTTCAAATTGTGCTTAAGGAAATATCTTTAATAAAATCATTTTGCAAATCATGAGATTCCATAGCCTTACCAATCAATTTGCATAAAGAGGGATTAACTTCATTTAATTCATGTAAGGATCTTTGCTCACAATTTAGAACAAAAGGGAAAGAGATCCTAAATGCAATCAAGGGAAAAATCACATGTCATTTGATTAAATTGCAAAATCTTGTTTTGAGAAATTTTGATGTCACAACAACGGGTTGTTACTTCTTTTTACTTTAAGAGAAGTCTATCAAGAGAGGTCATATCTTTGTGCCGATAAACTAGCATTACTAGGGATTGGAGGCCATCTTTGGCTAGACCACATCATCCCAGAATTAACCTGTCACAAATTAATCCATTGCTAGCCCATTTGAGCCTATACAGTTAGCCTTTTTTTCAAGAACCAATAATAAAAACTTGAACCCAAGGGTGGGAAAAAACAAGTGTGCACATACTCAAAACTCATTTTGGGGAGGAGTCAAACCCAATGCTTGTCTGAAAAAGAGCCAACAAAGGAGGTACAAGTGTACCAAAAGTTTGAAAAGAAAGTGTGGTGATTAGGGGCATGTTCAAGACCCACCTTGAAGAAAGGTCGAATGAATCTGAAATCTTAATTCTCACCCGCTATGAGAGATTCATGTGAAGCTCACATGAGAGTCCAACAAGCTAAATCCGAAAAAGAGTGACATGAGTGTATGAGAAAGCAAGTAACTGTGAAAAAAAAAAAGTTCAAAAAAGAAGAAGAGAGACCCGCTAGGTTGAAAACCCGAAAGGGCGACCTAGGCAAAAATAGGGTAACCCAGTAGGTCGAAAACCCGAAAGGGTGGCCTAGGTAAAAGTTAGGGTTTCATTCAAAAATAAAAAAACCTCAAAGAAGAGAGATGAAAGCTTGAAGAGAGAAAGGAAGATGAAATTCCCTTAAAGCCAAAACTGAGAGCCTATCAAAGCTGAAGAGCTAAATGAGAGAATTGAACAAAAAGAATGAGTTCACATAAAGGAACAACTTGAATGAAATAAAGAGAGACAAATGAGAAGAGACTTTCAAGAAGCCGATTCAAAAGCAAGCATTGATAAAAAGGGAGAAAACTTCTCTAATGTCTGAGTTTTTAAGTAATGCACACTTAGGGAAATATCCAAAAAGGGATTTTGAGCCTTTTATATATCCTTCATTTCAATACCTGAACCCGGCCTACATTACAACCTATGAATAAAGACCTCCTTGAAGTCTTGGTAGTTTTTAGGCACAACTCTTGTGATGATCTCTCTTAGATTGAAAAGAAAGAAAGCCCAAGGTAATCAACCGCTACTGGCAAAAGATCTTAAAAAGGAAAATTCTCAAATTAGGGGCACTCCCCTTATTTGCTCTGAGACAAAAATTCTCAAGCTAGGGGCACTCCCCTTGTTTGTCATCAAACAAAAGTAACTTCCCAAATTAAGGGCATTCCCCTTATTTGTCCCTCAAATAAAAATTCTCAAATTAGGGGCACTCCCCTTGTTTGCTTTCAAAAAGGAAAAATTCTCAAACTAGGGGCACTCCCCTTGTGTAATCTCAAATGAAAAGAATTCCTAAATCATAAGCATTCCCTTTGTTTGTTCTCAGTGAATACCCTCAATTCTTCAAGCACTGTCATGCACATTCTTTGATTGCCTTTAAGGATTCAATCTCACAATGCTCAAAGTAAAAAAACAAGGTTGTTTACTTGAATTCTATGACCTTGATCCTTCTTAATAAAAGAGAATGGTTTGGCTATCGAATGTCATGATCAGCCAAAAGACCTATTCGAAGGGACTACCTTTTGCTCATTTGAAAATGGAAAAAATGATTTTTCTCAAAACTGTCAAGAACACCACATTGCAAAGAAATGTTTCTACACCACAAAGTTTTAAAAGGAAAATTCAGCTCATTTTAAAAAAAAAATTCTCTTGAATAAGCTCATTTTGAAATCACCATGCAGACTTAATCAGAGGTCTCTATCATCACCATGGTTGACCAAGTATCTTCCAACGCACACTTGAACTACGTCTTGACCTGATCCTCCTTAAAGAGGTACGTAGGCAGTCTATCAAAGACTCGGTCCCAATCATCTTGCATGACCTTCGGATAAGGTCTAACTCTTGAACTACGTCTGGACCTGATCCTCCCAAAAGAGGTACGTAGGCAGTCTATCAAAGACTCGGTCCCAATCATCTGCATGACCTTATGAATAGGTCCCACATCTTGAACTATGTCTGGACTTGATCCTCCCAAAAGGGGTACGTAGGCAGTCTATCAAAGACTCAGTCCCAATCATCTGCATGACCTTTGGATAGGTCAAACTTTTGAACTACGTCTAGACCTGATCCTCCCAAAAGAGGTACATAGGCAGTCTGTCAAAGGCTCGGTCTGAAACACCCAAATGACTTAAGCTTAGGTCTGGTGGAGAACTCAAAGTGATTGACTTGAAAATAGTTCACTTGCACAAAATGTTTTCACAACATGTTTAAACTTATGGGCATTGGCCCAACATTTTTGTATGCAAGCATGCTACACTAGGGGCATCAGGTTCATCTGTTTTATTTGTCAACATGATCTTCTTTTGCCAAATATGCTCAAACTAGGGGCATGCGCCCAACTTGACAATCAAAAGAAGAGTTTTGTTTGTTGTCTCTTGCAGGTTATCAAAGTCATCCCATTGGACCATTCATCAACAAGAGTTCACCTCACAGAATGTTGCCACATCTTCATCAAAATACCATTCCCCAATGGAAGCACGAAACCCAATCCTCCAAGAATAAAGCTGTCATCATCAAAAGAGAAGGAAGGTCAGGTAAGCACTTGAAAAGCCAAGGTACGTATTTCTAACCACATATGCCTTAAGCAAGACAAAACAAAGAAAAATTCAAAACTTACCCCAACATTCACATAATGAAACCCATGACACTCAGGGTCTTGCAACAAATCAAATTCAACCTTATCGACATCCAAAGCGTATCGAACCAACTTCTGCTTCCTAGGATTAATTTCCTCAAACACCCCTGACACATAAACAAAAAAGCCATCAAAACTAAAACAAAGAACCAAATCAAATACCATCATGCAATCACGAGAAAATTAACCAAGTCTAATTCAACATAATCAAGACTTAAAATTGACCAACCAAGTTAAAAATCACCACAAATAGCAATTCCAATTCAAAGAAAACAAATTCAAAGCTTAAAATCCAAACTTGAATCAATTCATTAATCCAAAAGCAAAACCACTGCACCAAGTTAACAAACCATCAAATCTCAACCAAATGGAGCCAATCCAAAACAGCTACCCATCTCAAACTTAATCAACCAAACTCAAGAAAATCAAAACAACAAAGTTTTTTTTAAAAAAAGGGATCATTGGCCTCAAAAGTTGCAAAATTTTAGCAAAACCAATCCAATTTGGCCATACCCATTTCAATCAAACAAACCCAATCATACCATGATCACAAAACAATAACCAAACTCAAAATTTCAGAGACACATCAAGAAAAAACAAAATCAACTCAATTGTGCAAAAAGCCAACACAAATAAACAACCAAAGTCAAAAAATCATTTCAAACTTCAAATCTGACCCTGAGTCAATCAAAATTACAAGCTCCAACCCTGAGTTAGCATCGATTTTGAAATTCGACCCTAAGCCAATGGCCCCGAACCAGTACAAAAGATTTTAAGCCTCAATACGAGCAAACTAAAACAATTTTTAAGCCTCAAAGATGAGCAATTGAACAAATCTTCACAATGAAAAAAAACCTCTTCACTTCAATGAGAATCTCCAAAAATGCGAACAATAAAAACAATCTCCAAAATCAATCATTTAAGCCTCAAAGATGAGCAAACCACCTCTCAATCAAAATTAATCCCTGACCCCGAGTCACCAATCAAAGATTAAATCATGACCTCAAATCGTACCAAAAAAAAAAAAGGATGAAATTCTTAGCCTAGAGTCATCCACTGAAAGCCAAATATAAATGAATCTTGACCTTGAGTCATCATTAATTAAGAAAATCAAAATTCGACCCTGAGTCGAAAATCAAGACTTAACCGTGAGTCATCATCCAAATTCAAAAAATAAAAAATCGACCCCGAGTCGAAAATCAAATCTGACCCTGAGTTAAAAATCCAAGATCAAAATTGTGACCCTGAGTCAATGTCATCAAACCATTTCTTCCTAGATCATTTTGCGGATGTTGCATCCTTCTCTTTGAGGCAATTCTGCGGAATTGCATTCTCACCCGACATTCTTTTGGGGCAATTTTGCGGAATTGTATTCTCAAAATATTTTCTTTAGGGCAACTCTGCGGAGTTGTATTCCCACACTTCCTTTTGAGGCAATTATGCATAATTGTATTCTCAAAACATTTCATTTGAGACAACTCTCTAGAGTTGTATTCTCAAACTTTCCTTTTAGGCAACTTTGCGGAGTTGTATTCTCACAACACTTCCTCTTTGAGGCAATTCTACGGAATTGTATTCTCAAAACATTTCCTTTGAGGCAATTTTACGGAATTGTATTCTCAAAATATTTCATTTGAGGCAATTTTACTAAATTGTATTCTCAAAACATTTCCCTTGAAGCAACTTCACAGAGTTGTATTTTCTCAAAACATTTCATTTGAGGCAATTCTGCGGAATTGTATTCTCAAAACATTTCTCTTTGAGGCAACTCTGCGGAGTTGTATTCCCATACTTCCTTTTGAGACAATTTTACTGAATTGTATTCTCAAAACATTTCCTTTGAGGCAACTCTGCGGAGTTGTATTCTCAAAACACTTCCTTTGAGGCAATTCTACTGAATTGTATTCTCAAAACCTTCCCCTTTGAGGCAATTCTGTGGAATTGTATTCTCACATTTTCTCTTTTGGGACAACTTTGAAAAGTTGCATTCCCACAAATGTCTGAGGACATTATATCCCCACGTGAATAAATTAATGGTCACAAAATGAGATGTCATACTTGCATTGGTGTTTATTTATTACATAAATTCCATCAATGAGGGGCATCTGTTGACACCCCATTTTGCAACCATTAATTTTACTTTTTTACACTTTAGTGCATAAAGGGTAAAATGGTAATTTCACAAGCTTGAAAATTCAAAGTTGGTCCATAAATTTAAAATCATATTTTAAGTGATCAAAATTGAATTAAGAATGAGAGTGCATTTTTCGGATTGGAAATTGGATAAAAAAACCAAGTTTTTATTAAGGAAATGAATTTGATTGGTTGAAATGATATTTACCATAAGCTCACATGCATAGGATTACTTATTAATTAATTTGATTGGTCCTCTAAAGGATTAAATTAAAATCAATTAATAAATAATTCCTATTGGTTTAGAACACCTTAAAATGGTAAGTATTCATGCACAAGATTTTCATCAAAGGATAATTCTTAAATTGATTTATTTTTAACTAATGGGATAATTATTTTGACCAATAATTATCATATTAATTATTAATAAATTGATTAGAACTTAAGAAATCTCAAATTCAGCCAAATAAAGGACTTCTAAATCCACTAGAAGTTGACCAAAGGTGAAAAAACCCGGAATTATCCAAAGCCCAATTCGGATTTGGATTCCAGCCCGTATACTGGTCAGTATTTCAACCATAACTTTTGACTCAATTATCAGATTGAGTTGATTCAAATTGGGCTGGAAAGCTGACATTATGGGCTACAAATATGTGTCTAATGACCATCTCCAAATTCAAATGTTTAGAGGGTCAAAACGGGCTCGCAATTAGAGCCTAAAAATCAGCCAGAATTTCGGGATTTTCATGAAGTATATCCAATTTCCAAAACCCTAATGCACTCCCATGAGGTCCAAAATGTGGGTAGGTTCATTCTTGGGCTGCCATATAAATAGAAAAGGATACTCATTTTATGGGGGGTTGGATTTTTCATCGTTCAGAATCCCAAACAAAATTCAAGAGAATTTTTGTGAGGGATTAGGGTTTTAATAAGAATCGAAGCTATTCTTATAACCCTAGAAATTACAAGAGGCCACCTTTTGTAATTGGGATTCCAATCTTTGAATTCTATTTTTTTTTATCTCTTATAACCAATTTAACAGGTTTTTCTCTCAAGAATCAAATTTTCAGGTTGGATTCAATCGAATCAAATCAAGGAGCTTCCTCCACAACACATAGAGGTACCTTTCTCCCTTGTTGTTTATTTCAAAACATGATTACATAATTGGTTGTATATAAATATGCTTAAATTTGTTTTGCTTATTTTTTTATCACCTGTATTTTCTTGGTTATTTTTTTTAAATAATATAGGAACATGTTAGGATATAAATCATGGCTTTAAAGATGATAAAAATGGCATAGGTTTCAGTTTCAAGACAAGTCAGAAACTATTTTTTGGATTAAAGGTCATTGGGCCTCCATTTTTACTGGAGTGCCGATTGGGTCTCTTTGGGACCCGATTGGGCCTATTTGGGACCCGTTTGGGTGATCCTTGAGTGCCAATCGGGCCTCAAAATTTATTTTCAATTTTCTGTACAGAAATTCATCCATCATTGATTATGCCATATTTATTCCAAATTTATTGAATCTTAACATGTCTCCTTGATTGTTTAGATGTAATTAGGATTGTTTGTTTGAATTGTTTTAGGAATTGTTGATTGATCACTTTTTTATTTTCTTTGTATGCATGTACTATGATTGATTGATGTCAAAATGCGAGTTGTGGTTTGGATGAGTTGTGAACTGTAGCATAGGAATCCTTAAGAGACTGATTTAGGTCAGGTTGAGTGGGTGCCTAACACCTTCCCACTCAATCCCCTAGCCCCCGAACCCTAATCTTAGGGGAAATTAGATTAGTCCGTGTATCCTTTTACTTCTATCTTCTAGATTGTAGTTAGGACACAAAGCCTTGTAATTTTATTTTTCCTTAGATTGTATCTAGGGCAAAAGTGTTGTAATTTGTTCAATTTTCTAAACTTTTTGTATATTTCTTTATTCAATCAATAAATGAGAAGTACTCTTTTTTTTCTTAGCTTTTTTTATAAAAGTTAGGTGGCGACTCCATTGTAATATCCCCTAGTGATTAGGATGGAAAACAGTGAAAGTCTCCATTTTGAGAATCCATGTTTAGGCCTTTGCATTGGGTTAAAGGTCGTGGTTCTCACAGAACTGTGCAACTTACTCAAAACATCTATTTTTCCGTTAAATACTAACATTAACCTATGCGAAATGTCTAAAATATCCCTATGTTAACTCATTTAACCCAACCCACCTAATCTCTTAACCGGATCTTTTAACCCGGATTTGATTTACAAAATAACCTGTTCAGTATTGAAACTCACGATCAAAATCCTAATCCAAAAATCTCACCTCTCACCTCTCACGGCTCATGTGCATGTTCTTGATGCTTAAGTTTTTTGGCTGGTAATGGTGTTAGTTTTCAATGTGATTTGGTGTTGTGCTTGTGTCATTGTTTGTGTAGACTTGTTTTTAGTGTTAATATTTGGTGTTTGAATGAACATGTGTATTTTTAATGGGAATGGGAAACTCTTGAAGGATTTGGTTTTAGCCACCGAAGAGGGTGTCTTTGTTAATGTTGATAGTGAATTTGACTTGGAGAACATTGTAGCAGTATTGGAAGCCACCATCATGTGTTTGGTTATTGCGATTTACGGGCCCTATTGTTAACTTCGAGAGAAGGAGAAGATGATGCATATTGAACGAAAAAAGATGAAAAAGATGTTAGACATACATTGTGTTAAGGAGAAAAAGTTGAAAAAGATGTTTGGTTTGGCAGTCATTGGATTTGTAATGGTTGTACTTGTTTTGATTTGGTGTAATGGAAGGGTAGTGCATCAAAAGATGTTGCCATAAGTTGGCTTATCTACAAAAGAAGACATTTGTTCTGGTCTGGTGTAACATGGCCGAGGCCAAGGTGAGAGACGGTGAGAGTGAGAGGCATTCAGATTTTTGGATTAGGAATTTTGATCGTGATTTTTAAAACTGATGGGGTTGTTTTGTTAATCAAATCTGGGTTAAAAGACCCGGTTAAGAGATAAGGTAGGTTGGGTTAAATGAGTTAAAATAAGAGTATTTTAGACATTTCGCATAGGTTAATGTTAGTATTTAACGGAAAAATAGATGTTTAGGGTAAGTTGCACAGTTCTAATAGATAAAGGGGGACATTACTCATTTCAATAGATAAAAGGGGGATTGAAATTGTCCCCATAGATAAAGGGGGAAAAGTGCAATTCGTCCTAATTAAAATGTCCTAAAACCTCTAAAATGACCCAAATACTCCTAAAACCTTGAAATTTACCAAAATACCCTTAAAGCCTATAAAATGATGAAAAAACAATTAAAAGTTAGGAAAATTACTGAAATACCCTTGGAACCTCCAAAATGACCAAAACCTCTTAGAATCTCTAAAATGACAAAAATACCCCCAAAAACCTCAAAATTATCAAAATACCCCTATAACTACTAAATGACCAAAATATCCCTATTATTATTATTATTTAATTTTTTTTAAAAGAAATAGATATAAGATGATATCATAATTCATAAGGGTATATTTCCCCATCAGTCTCTTCTACTCTTCCTCCAAATTTCCAAATTTTAGGGAATTAAATAAAAAGAGTTTATGTTTATCTCTCTTAATCCCCCACAAATCCTTCTCCCATCCACTTAAAAAATAAAGTCCCAAATAGAGTCATTAAACCTCTCTTATCCCTATCCCTCTATAGTTTATTCCCCACTCCTTCCCCTCCATCCAAACAACTAGTATAACACTTTACAATACTCCTCTCACATGAGTATGGATTCAATGCATATATGGTCCACTCCCATGTGAGAAAGCCTTAACTGTCACATAAGATAAAAAATCTCAATGAAATAAAATCTTAAATGATTTAAAATCTTAAATGATTTATCTTTTTAGATTCACAGGGTAAGAAAAAACAAAAACAAACCCAAGCCAAGAAATGATAAAAGAAAGAAGAAAAAAAAAAAAAAAAAACCAAAATTTAAAAATTCTAAAAAGGAGGAAAAAAAAAAAAAAAAGATGAGAGGAGGTGGCGTGGGCTTCTAATCACTGTGTGTTTATGAGTGGCCATCACTCTACTTAGCAGTCACCATTCTATACTAGTTGGGACTTGACAATTACTATTTTCTACTTATTATCTTTCTCAAGAAAGCGACTCTCTCACTCACACCCTCCATCTCCATTTCTCTCACACTGCGTTTTAGCAATTTCTTCTTCTAGGTTTGGATCTTAATGCTTGCTTTTCGGATTTTAGACAAGAAAGAGGAAAATTAGTGGTTGGTTCTGTACCCTGTTGTGAATATGAAGGGTCTGATTCAGACTCCTTCTTCTTCGTCATCTACATTTCTTCATCCTTGTTCTTTTTGATTTGGGTGGCTAGGATTATTTTTCCCTGTTCTTTTTTATTTGGGTGGCTAGGATTATTTTTATTTTATTTTTTTGCCTGGTTTGGGTTTTTTTGTAAATGTCCAATAAGCAACTCAATTAAAATCCAATTAAACTCAATTTAATTGGGTCTAATTGGACTAGCACCCATTTGTCTATTTATTAAATAAGTGAGTTTGATTGAGCAATTAGTAAATAGGTTTGGATGGACTAATGGTTTCAGCTTTCTTTTATCACCCCTAATTTAAGGGAAGTAGGAAGCTAGACTAGAATTCAGGAGCCTAGAAATGAGAGACAAAATTGGGTAAGTATTTCCCAGTCAAAGGCCAGGAAAAATATCAAGCCAGGAATATGGAGAACCCCAGCATATTAAAGAGGTACTCCATAACTATGAGGATTATAATAATGATGATACTAGGGAGTGATAGAAGAGTTTGAATACCTTTCCAAGTCGATGAAGACCACGCTCAGCACATAAAGATATAAAAACAATGACGAAGCATACGAAGGCAACTATCCACGTCGGTGTAAACTCTAAGGAGCTGCTGAATTCTTCCATATTTTGGTAATGCAGTTGATAAGGTGATATTGTATGTATAAGACAGATGGTTGAGGTGTGGGGGCAAAGAATATAACAATAACATGTAAAAGCAGGAATGGAGATAATGGACGACAGTTGATAACAAAATCATATTATTATTCCATGGTGAACATTTGAAGTAACGCACAGAATCTACCAGCAAGCCTGTGAAAGAGGGAAAGTAGCAACGAGGCTCCTGCATTAGTAATTCTTAACTTCTAAAGTGAGGAGTTCGCTATACAACGCAGAATAACTTTCCTGAAAAGAATTACTTGACCCTAACATGTGGCAAAGAACTTTATAGAAAATGGACTTTACTGTTGACGTAAAATACTAGAACCATCCTTTCTCAGTTTTGGTAAATATGTACATAGTGACCAATTCTATCACCTATGAAAACACAAAGACAACTTAGCTAGAGTGACAAATGTGACATTTTCTCCACACAACATTGATAAGCTAGAAAGCTAGGCACAAAGACTAATGGCTGGTGTCCAATTTTGGACTTGTCTCCCCTCCGCCCCCCAATTCATCGGAGCATTGTTGAAGCAAACCTAATCCTAGTTAATCTATGACTAATATGAGTTTCTCTTTCCCTACTCCTTTTTTATTCTTTTATATTTAACGTGGTATCAAACCAGCAATAATCTCAACAAAGTCAATCAAATGTTACTCCCAAAGCAAAATAAATCTAAAGCTAAAGAATAACTATTGACTACTGTAGCTCATCATTGGCGGGGGTAGGATGTGTTTAACGGATTCCTGGTGAGTCTAATGGAGTCTTGATTCTCAACCAAGCCAGGGCTTCTTCCTCTGCACCTGGTTCATTTACAAGTGTGCTTTGAACTTTATATTATGATCAATTATGGACTTGCTTCCTTTATTTATTTATTTATTTTTAAGTTTTCCAGGGAACTTGAGCTCGTTCACGAGCTCAATTGAGTAAGTAGACAAATCCGTCATAATGCTGCTATAGGTTTGCATGAAATGTGGTTTTTTAAGCTTGTGAAAATCATAAGCAAACTAATAGGCATTTTATAGTTCTGGTCTTGTTAATGAGCTTAATCATTAATTTGCAAAATGTTCCTTTTTCCCAGAATAGTATGCAACAACTCAGAAATATCCACTAATTTGTCAAAGACTACATTTTAATGAAAAATCTTGAATCAAGTACTTAAACCAAAGGGTTTAGTTGCCAGCGGACAAATCAACTAAAGTGTTAGGAATTGTTAGAAGCCCCAAAATTGCTGGTACGCTGATCAGTGAATTTAGTATAATTAGGCTGATTTTGTTACAATCTACATCAGAGGAGCTTCTCATCTGCCACTCCCTAGACTCCCTAATATTTGATAAACGCCAAATGTTGTCCCGAACTAGAAGATTACGACTTCTTTTATTGATGAAAAGGGGACATCCTTTTTCATGGAAGTAAAGAAAAAATCTTATGTCCTTGTACATTATCAAAGTGAATGTTTACCTCTGAAATCAAATTTCAAATAAGATATCTCTCAAGAAAGTTAAGATAATGAAAAAGGCAGTTGGTCTACAGAAGGAAGCTCAGTAATTGATGTCCCAGTTTCTTCAATCACAACAATTGCTTGTTCTGAAATTTGAGCATTTTGGGGTGATTCTTTATCCATTTTTTGCATTTGTATCTGACTTGCTGCATTTGAGCTACTTGTTCTATCTCTTCTCTTCCTAATACCTTCAACCCAATGTGTCATTGATGATCCCACAAACTCTTCAAATATGCCTTTTTTGAATGCGCTACCCATCTTCATGCAGTGAGCAAATATTTAAAAAAAAAAAAAGTACATGGAGAAGATTGATGAGTTCAGGTGTTAGGTGAAGCTTATATGTTACTCCAACAAGAAAACAAATCTGTATATTATCTAACCTGGGTCACAATAGCATACAAAGGCAAGGTGCTGTAACTGCATAGTACTTGAACAATCACACTGCATGAGGATACTATTACGTGAGCAGGTGAATAATGGGACACACTCAAAATGTGGGCTAAATAAGATAATATGTTCCATATTCTCCCCTTATCCCCTAAGTATTACCCCATAATAAGTCTTGTGATGATGAAGCCTGGTTTCTCCATGATACATGAATCAAATCCATATGTGCACTGCAGAGGAGTTAATTTGACGAATGTAAAAATGCGGTTGCATATATGCTCTTGGAATTGAATATGTACTATTTAGCTAACTAGCTGATATATATTTCCTCACCAAGATCCAGAAGAAGAATGCAATCTCAAATGAATTCTGAAACAAAATGAACTGAATTAAGTCAAGAACAAGGGCAGGGCGACTAAACCAAAAGTGTTTATCTGAAGGCTTCACTCGTGCTGTTTCATGGTCTTTTGCATTCCTCTCCGCAGTATTATGCACTTCATGATTGTCTCTGTTCATCTCTGTAACCTGCTGTGCTTCTTGACCATGACCTGTTGTCTTCCTCTCTACTACCCCCTGAGCCAAACGGGTGATTATGTGCTCTAACTTAGCACCCACCAAAAGTAGCAGCTGTCACTCCAACCAACTCAAACATAAGTCCAACTATATCATTCCATAAACAAAGACAATATTAATTAATTTCCACTTGGAATCAACCAAACCACTTACAATCAATGGCAAAAAGGACAACCAAAAATATGAGTGCCATCCTGCATGTTCATTTCAGACACAAGTAAGATGTGAAATTCCAATTATGAAATGAGGTGAATCAATCAAGATTTAGAAATTACCTGCCACATTCAGTAGCAAGAAAACCACAACAAACAGCCATAGGTACCAGCTACATTTCACAACATTTATCTAATAAATCAAAATGAATTTTGGAAAAAAAAAAAGTTCAATAATTAAATTTAAGCTGTCTTTGAGTCTTACCTTATGCTAACGACTTTTTTGAAATCAGCTTCAAGTGTCCGCACCATGTATTTGTGAAAATCAAATTTAGGATTCTTAGGGCAGTGCTCCTGGAAGGAGAAAACAAGGGTAAATACCATATGAAACAAACTATATATGAATTATTTGGTACAAAGAAATGATGCAAATTAAACCTTGATGAATCCTTGTCGCAGTGCAATGTAGTCTGACTTGGTAACAGAGCCATAAAACTGTTTGAAGAACGCTATCTACCAATAAATATAAAAATCTGAGTGTCACCACACTGGAGATAAGCCTTCAAACCAATTTCCATAAGATTCAATGCTTTCAACCTTGTCATATACACATAATTGCAAGCATAGAGAAATTCTTTGAACTCAAACAGCAAAATACACTACTGCGTGCAATATGATGGATTTATTATAGGACAATTAAAGAATTTGAAATGCCCTATTTTTTCCAAAGACATAAACAAAATCTGGTTTAGTAGTTCATCCTTATGCACAACACTGTCCAGATGGTGCATTGTGGTTTAAACACAAATGAGCAGACCCTTAATGCACAAGGTCCTTTATTAAAGGGATCTAAGTAAATTTGGTCTAAAGTATATAAAGAAATTGATTGGATCTGTGCAATACAGTTAATTGCAAAGGATATGGTACTGTTATAGCTAGTACACATTGCATATAAAATATTGACCTTTCTTTCTTTACTTTTTTTAATTCCTTTTTTTTATACATATAGAGAAAATTTATCTGTAATACTCTTCACAACATTATTCATTGTGTATCAGTGTATGCATTAGCTCATTGCCTGTTGCCTGCCTTTGTGTGCAACGGAAAGGTACCAATTGGCTTGACCGGTTGGCTTGGAGCATCCAAGTTCCATAGAGTCCGTTTCATAAAAATTAGAGTTCACATAGAAATTTTCAATTTTTTAGGAAAATAAATGTGTAAGAAAATCCTTGCTGCAAATCAGGAATATGATTTAGAAAATTTAGAAATGAAATGATCCTTGCTTTTAAAAGACACATGATACAGTGATGTTGCTCTTTCTTCAAGCTTAGTTGGAAGCTATTTCGATTAGGAAATAACTTTATTAATTTTTAAGTTGAGAAACGTAGGAAGATATTGTAACTCATGAAGAATAACTGTAACTGTTTGCATAAATGGAGATATTTATGACTAATTTGGCCATATTGAAGTATATGAGATAAGCTTTGAGTCCATCCACTTAATGAGAGGAAAAAAATTACAAGTACCTCAAGATTGATAATTTAAGAATTTCATTATTGCGTTGGTTCAAACTCACCATCCAACTAATAATTGCTGCATTTCTCCAATACCCAATTGCACGATGTCTGACGAACTCATGTTGTTCGGAAGCATTAGTGTTTTTTCCCTTCTCTGCTGATTCCTCCCAGACCTTCCATTGGCGTATCTACATATGTAGAAGAAAAACTATATAAATTATGAAATGCAAGAGATATTTAGGTATTTATCCAATTTCCCGAACAAAAGCAGACTTCAAACTAGTGACATTATCATAGAAAAATACCACAAAAATGGTGTAAGAGCTTCTTAACTGAAAATATATATATATATATATATATATATATATGAAATCTACAGTTAGAGGCATCAATACATTACCCTGTATCCTCCAAGGAACATAGTAGTGACACAGAAGATCACATGAACAACTGCCAATACAAAGATGAAAATGTGCAGCTGATGTAATGCTTCCAATGATAACAATGGAACCTTCCCCTGATTACAAAGAGAGAGAGAGAGAACCAGTGATGTAACATTAAATCAATTGAATATTAGCTTCATTACATAGCATATACAAATGTTTGATTGGTGTGGAAGACTTCATACCTTTTCCATCTATAAACATCAATTTTCCCTTCCCTTTTTATTAGTAAGCTACCTATACATGTATCTTGAGTGTATTCTCTAATGATTACATGAAGTAATCCAAAATTTTCCCAGACCCTCCATTATATGGCTACAGCTGTAATCATGTTTACTTGCAGCGTATGGGTTTCGTATTCTTTATTTTCTTTTTTATTAGTATATGTCTATGTATATAACATTGTCATTACTTGTTCATGGTCATTTATATATAGGACAGCAAATTAATTACAAGCAGTCTAAGAAGTGATAAAAAAGTAATGTATACCAATCAGTTAAAGTAAGAGGGCTATGATATACCTCATGTAGGCAGTGACCTGAATTAGTATCTTCAGACAAAAGCCGTCGTCGATTGTTTGTAGTTAGATTAGAGTAATGTTCGGAACCACTGGCGGAAACAGTGCCCTTCTTGCATGGAAGCATAATAGATGCAAGATAAGCTGGAATGCATATGCGACTTACTAAACCTTGAAAGACTGTTAATAGAAGGGAAATGAACCCTAGAAGCATCAGTTCTGTTAAAAAAAAGAAAAAACATCATAAGCACATTGATCAGGCTTAGCAAATAATATAAAAAATTTGGCATGCTGAATTTTCAAGGCAGCATTAAATCATGAAAGGTGACTAGGATTGCGTGAGAGAGAGAGAAAGAGAGAAAGAGGAGCAAACCTTCTTTTAATTTTGTTAATGCTTCATATAGTTTATCTTGATCGTTATGCTGCAAGAACTGAAATGCAAACCAATACAACAAGCAGCAAACTACTTAAGACTCTCACACTGTGCATATATCTAAAAAGCTTCATTATATAATCATTTAATAAAATAAAATTTCAGTTTCCCATAATCAGAGCAAAGAATGCTAAAAGAATTGGCTGGTTGCCAGCCTATATGAACATATTTAATGATATTATTCGGTATACAATGTAGGAAAATAGAAAGCAATAATAATAGAGAGTAGAAAGAGCAGAAACAAAAAGATACTGTAGTTCGGTCATAAAAACCTACGTTCACATAAGAAAGCCCCTGACAGCTATATTTTTACTATTTAATATTGTGTTTACAATGAACTCCTTAATTAACAACGTATTTATAAGAAACTAAACCTAAACTAATCCTAAATTAACACCAAGTGTTAGACTTAGACCTAGAATAGGAATATGCCTTGATATACTTCTAACACACAGAATATATTTGAGTTGAGCTCTTAAGTTCAATAACTTTCATTGTTTGCTACTCTCTCCCTCTCTCTCTCTGTCTCTCACAGAAAATTTTGGAAAGCCAGTGCTATAGTTTATCTATATTGCCTATATGATTATATGATATCCCCCCTCTATTGCTTCGAGGTTGTTCTCCTCTGCATTCGTTTAGGATTATTATTCTTTTAGCATTCAATTTGCTTTTCCTCCTTAGCATTCATGAAAAGGAGAACCCAATGAGGTCTATCATTGTATAGGAAAAACTTAATCTACCTTACTGGATCAGTGAGATTGGGATAACAGAAATTCTGATACCACCTGTTAGGACCACAATCTAGTCTTAAGTGAATTAAGGAATTCCACAAATAATTTTAATCAATCACAAAGATATTAATCACACACAAGAACACAAAGATTTATGTGAAAAACCTTTTCTTCTTATTGGGAAAAACCATTGAATAAACTCTGAATAAATTCACTATTATAAAATCAATTACAATAGTTTCTTCTCAAGTTTATGCCAAACTTGATATGGACATCAAACACAATAATATATTCTCTCTTAGGGATTCATGCACACTCACATGTGATCTTCACTCATTCTAAATACAACACTCTGTGGTATTAGCATCCAATAATCTCTTAGAGAAAACACCAAATATTTTTCCCTTGTGTATGTTTGATACTTTCTTGCCTTAATCCAAGCGTCACAAATTTTCCTTGATTTGTGCATTAATCCAACTGACACAAATTCTCCTTGATTTGTGCACTTTCCATAAACCTTAGAGAATACCCAAAATTTGTGTTGTCTCATTCCTTGCGCTACATCCCAAGCGAAAATCTTCTTTTTTTTTCCTCTCTCGGATTCACGCTCTCCTTTTATGATTTTTCTCCTTACTCCATAGGAGAGGATCCCTCAGCCAAAGCCTCCTTGTACTACCTCCCAAGCAAAAATACTTTTTTGTACTCTTCACACTGTGCTCTTCCTTCTCCTCTTCCTATAGGGGAGAACCCTTGGACTAAAACCATTAAATACTTTGCAACACTGTCTATTTATAAGATTTCAATTCTTATTCTTTGATATACAAGGAATACATTAACTCTTTAACAAGAAATAGACTTTCCTTATACATCAAAGAATAGTCTTTCCTTCCACATTAAAGGAACCCAAAAGAAGTTAATCAAATCATAACAAGAATTGGAGGTACTTTCCCAATTCATAATTAGATATCCCTACTAATCAAAAAATAAATAATTAGCTACCCCTGAATTAAAAAAAAAAAGGCTATCTTGGGTTAGAATGCAACTCAATAATTTGGAAAAATGTGAGCAAGTTTAAGTTGGGCTATTAAATTTGACCGTGATTTAAGGGAAGCTAGACTAGAATTCAGGAGCCTAGAAATGAGAGACAAAATTGGCTAGGTATTTCCCAGCCAAAGGCCAGGAAAAATATCAAGCCAGGAATATGGAGAACCCCAGCATATTAAAGAGGTACTCCATAACTATGAGGATTATAATAATGATGATACTAGGGAGTGATAGAAGAGTTTGAATACCTTTCCAAGTCGATGAAGACCACGCTCAGCACATAAAGATATAAAAACAATGACGAAGCATACAAAGGCAACTATCCACGTCGGTGTAAACTCTAAGGAGCTGCTGAATTCCGTTTCCATATTTTGGTAATGCAGTTGATAAGGTGATATTGTGGTGAACGTTGTATGTAAGACAGATGGTTGAGGTGTGGGGGCAAAGACTATAACAATAACATGTAAAAGCTGGAATGGAGAAGAATATATAATGGACGACAGTTGATAACAAAATCATATTATTATTACATGGTGTACATTTGAAGTATCGCACAGAATCTACCAGCAAGCCTGTGAAAGAGGGAAAGTAGCAACGAGGCTCCTGCTTTAGTAATTCTTAACTTCTGAAGTGAAGAGTTCGCTATACAACGCAGAATAACTTTCCTGAAAAGAATTACTTGACCCTAACATGTGGCAAAGAACTCTATAGAAAATGGACTTTACTGTTGACCTAAGATACTAGAACCATCCTTTCTCAGTTTCGGTAAATATGTACGTAGTGACCAATTCTATCACCTATGAAAACACAAAGACAACTTAGCTAGAGTGACAGATGTGACATTTTCTCCGCACAACATTGATAAGCTAGAAAGCTAGGCACAAAGACTAATGGCTGGTGTCCAATTTTGCACTTGTCTCCCCTCCGCCCCCCAATTCATCGGAGCATTGTTGAAGCAAGCTTGGTTGCCAACAAAGTACAAGGTTTGAAAACCGTAGTAATGAGAGCAATTCCATCGAACCAATCCATGCACTCTTTAGAGAAATAAATATAGCACCTCTAGAACATGAACCATGCAACAACACAACACAGAAAGAAAACTATAAATGGAAAATTTTAAAAATAAAAGGGAAAAAACAATAAAGATAATCTAAAGCAAAAAGGTAATCGTAGGACTTTCAAGTGAATTTATTTGTCAACCAATCTCAAACTGTTAAATTCTTGTGTTTAAAGAATACATGATGGTTTCATACATATATACTACATATATCACAACCCAAACAAAGACATATTCCCAAACACCAGTGATCTCTTAATGCTGGTCTTGAGTTCCCCAACCAGGCCCCAGCCCATCATCTTTAGGAAGTTTTTCCTTCGCTTTTCTTCCTTTCCTTATGAGCATCTCCTTCCTCATCTTTTCATTTACCTTTACCTTGAAGGAGATACAAATTCCAAAAACTATTACTTCCACCAAAATCATCTATCCATAAGTCATACAAGCATACTTCACAAAAAAGATGAGCACCAACACAGCATCTCATGGTTTCCAAGGTGCTGGGGGTGGTGGTGGAGTTGGAAACATAGGAGGAACCGAAGAGAAAATGGTGTTCTTGTCAATCCCAGTAGTCCTGTCACCTGACAAAGCCACAAGTGCAGCAACTAAACCAGCATTGCCAGCAAGAGTTGGTTCTGTGTAATTGTAGTTCATACGCACATCGTGGAAACCATCATGCTTGTCAGGACCAGCAACCATAGCTCCAACAAGTGTATTTGGGTTTGGCTTCGAAGAGTCCCTCCATTTCCATCCTCCTTTGCAGTTATACTTAATCTTATTCTTAGGGATAGATGCAGCTCTATGATGGACATGTTTTGGATATCGATTACCGAAGCCCACAATGTAGCTCATCTTCCGAGGATTTTTGCCAAGGATGTAATCAATCTGCCAGAACATCACAGTTAAAGATGGGGGTTATTTGCTATCATGTATCGGCAGTTACGTATTATCATAAGAGCAGAGTCAAGTCCCCTACACTGCCATGCTGAAGGGATTACAACATCACATACCTGTGTTTTGGCAAAATCACGCAAGACCTCAGTTGAATAGAATTTGGGTCCACAGTACCATCCAGGTGTATCTGCAGCCTCAAGATAATCACTGTACAGGGTAGCTAAAAAGGCTGCATTAACTACATACTGAAGAGGTTGAGGCCTTCCGTGGTTTAACTGAATCAAGCCTCCTGCAAGATGTCACCAAAATCAGAGGGACATACACATACATACATTAAACTAGATATGGAACAATATTAGGTCAATAGAGTCCACCACCAAGTTGTAAGATCAATGAAGTAGGAGGTAGTGTACCTTTGGTTCTATTGAAGCTAGTGAAAACTGGAAGGTACGAGCACATTACGATGCTAGTCTGATTGTGGAATGTCCTTAAAATTTCCTCATATGGATAGCCAGGGCTTAAGAACAACCGCAAACGACTTAGAAGCACCTAAACATAAGATAACAAGCTTATGTCAGAATTGATCCACATATGGACAGCGAACTCCAAAGTAACTAAGGTTGTAAAGTTCTTAAGACAATGTGCTTATACATCAATGAGTCAACACAACCAGTTCAACATTATCATTGTAATTTCAAACCCAAAAAGGAGTCAAGTCGGTTTTCAAAAAATACAAATGATATTATCATAATCTGAAACAGTATCAGTGTAACATCATGTAGAAGTACCTCTTCAGAGAACTTTGAAATAGTGAAGACTTAAATTCTTTTTAAAAAAGAAAAGACTCCGGTTTATGTGTACTGAATGGTCTGCAGTTAGAGAAGACAGACAATGTGGCATGTGTTCACATATGACACCAAACATGTATGGAGTAGTATCTTTGATAAAAACACAGTTATAAACTGTAGAAACAAAGAAGAAATCAAGACCCGAATATGTATACGCACAAACATTATGCGACAAATTTGGTTAAAGTATAAATATGGGATATACAAGCAGAAAAGTTTTATAGTCCTAAAAACATGTGGCCAATACTCAGGAACTAACTACTAGGACTTAATGATAACCAAATTAACATAAACACTTAGACAGTACCATTTGAAGATAGCAAACAAATTATGGATATTCCCTCTGACATCAAATCACATCTATAATTAAAATTACCTGAGCTCCAGCAAGCTTGTTGTCCCAGCTCAGAACACCATAATCAGGGCCTCCCCAAAAAGCACCAGCATGTCGAGCAAGACCAGGTGTAGTGGCAAGCTGAAGATAGGAAGAATTCCCAGTTGCATAGTACAACCAAGCTCCACCCCATATGAACTCATCCCAGTAACTAGTGGAATTGTAGAATGTAGCAGCTTCTGAATTACCTGGACTGTATCTGCCCCTCTGCTGTCTTGCAAACGAAAAGAGTGTTCTGGCTCCATGGACAAGTTTCTGTGAATAGGCCTTGTTCTCTTTAAAAACAATGGATGCAGAAGCTAGAGCAGCAGCCATTTCAGCAGCAAGATCTGAGCAGCTGGAACATGTAGTTACAGGTCGTTTATAATCAATGTCCTCAGGACGCATCCAGCAATAATGATCATTAGGAGTTGTACTCCCTCCAGAAGTATCCCCTGACCCAACCTGTCAAAAAAAAGGGTAAATTCTTACATTAACGGCATACTTCACAAGAGATCCAAAGACAAAACTTTAAATATAGTTTGATGAACAATCGCATGGCTTAATCATGGCACCTGGCAAGAAATCTAGACAGTAATAGCCAAGACACTGGCTCGATACAAGTTCCTAAATGCTTTGACAAAGTAGATACACATATTAACCACAACAAAGTGAAACTAAGCTGCAAAAACCAATCCATGAAGCCTTGTTTCCTTTCTCTAAAGCCAATAATTAAGGGGACTAACCAACAATACCAACAAACACAACCTGGTTGTTCCGAGATATACAGAAGCATAAGCAGTTATTATATAATTAAATGAAATGAGCAAACAATGTTTATAGTTTACCTGCGCAACAGCCACATTTATCATATCAGCAGAATTATTGAATGTCTTGAGAAAATAATCAGTACCCCACTTGATTATATCTTTAACATGGTTGAGCTCCCCAGCATCTTCATACTTTTTTCTGTATTCAATAACGCTCCAGCTCAACATGGTCATGGCAAACGATTGAGGGAAGTTGAACTTGATAGCATCTCCGGCGTCATAATAGCCACCCACTAGATCTTTGTAAAACGATCCGGAATCAGACTTGCCATCATCAAGACAGGAACTACCTCTCCACGATACATTATTATGCTTTGGGAGTTTCCCAGCTGCAATTTTCAAGTAAAAAACAAAAGCTTAGAAAATGAAGAGAAATAAGGGAGGGAAAGTAGTTGATCTTGCATTTGGATCACCAGAAGGGAAAGTTTTAAAATTGTTAAAAAGGAAGATGAGTCTCTGAGAATTTGATTTTTATTCCCCTTGTTGTTGCTTCTTAAATCTAAACAATCTCACTCGCAATTTTGATATATAGATTTGATTGGCCTATAGATAAGAAACAGAAACATCAGGAAATAAAAGAAGTATCAAAATTCTTTCTTTTTAAAAAAATAAAATTAAAAAATGGGCATGTGAAGGACAGAATTGATCAAAGTCTCTCAATATATATATATATATATATATATATTAATAACATAGTACATATTCTATATGTATTGTGAAGTTGATTGAAGAAATGGGTCAGAGTCAGAGGAAGCGAAGAAAAACAGAGTGAAGAAGAGTGTTGACTAATGGAGTAGAAGGAGATGGAGAAGGAATATATTTAATTAAAAAATTAAGAACCCAGAAAAGGAAAGCCTTTAGTTCATAAAAGCAAGTCAGAATTTTGATGTTATGGTAAGTAAGGATGAATGTGGAATTGGAAGAAAGCTTACATTTTTGGGCGTTGAAGAACATGAGTGCCTTGTGGAGAGCAAGAGTGTAGTTATCAGGGGGAGGATGGGCATGTCGGTGGCGTGGTACGGTCTTGACGATGAGGGTTATGAAGCCAGCCAAGAAGGCCGAGACGAGAAGTGTGCCGACAGTCCAGATGAAGATCTTGCGGCTGACGATGATGCAGCCCAGATCCACGTACTTCTTCTTCTTCTGCTCGCCGGGACCCAGCAACCAGCTCTGCTGGGTCTCATCCAGTGGGCGAGACAGCGCCGCCCTGTCAAAGTCCTGCAGGTTTCGGCTCCTGTCGTCGTCGGTGGCTGAGTCCGCCGTGTTAATCTCAAGGGGCCCACCCCATGGATCCCTTCCGTACATGCTCTTTGATTTTTGATTCGATCTGCTCTGCTCTTATTAGCTTATTTAGCTTATTGATTAGCTTCAGAAATCAGAATTCCAGCTCCACCGACACACACCCAGGTGGGCAGATCTAGAGATGGATGGGTGGTTCAGAAATGTGGGAAAAGAGAGAGAGCACCCAAAGACTAAAAGTAAAGAGAAAGGTAAAAGTATATGTGTGGCTATATGCTTTGGTTGGAGTCTTTAAGAAGGAACAGTGAGGAGTGAGCAATGGACTGTGGGCAGGTGAGAGGTCATGCAAATAATAATATAATAATAATAATATTGGTTTTTATTATTGATATTTTTGGATGGTCTGGTCTGGTGGATGACGGTTGTAGTCAATAATTATGAATGCTTGTTTATCTCATTCAAATATCATGTGATTTGGGTTGCGGAATCTTCCCATTTCATTAAATTCTTGGTTGATGACACTGACCACTCCACTAATCGACAACGACACTCTGTCTTTCTAACCTTCTCTATTGCTATAATTATTATTTTCTTTTCAATTTCTAACGTGCTTCTTCTTTAACAAAAACATTAATTAATAAATTGCTATGCTGTATTGCCATATTTACAAATGATTGAATTTTTGTTCAATTATATTTACAAATCATTGCCTTTGCTTCCCTCATACTTCATACGGATACCGAACCTAATCTCATCTCATGGAGAAACAAACACAACACATTATGCATACCTTTAACTTGCATGTTTTTTTAATCTTTTACTTCTTAACTACTACCTACTACTAGTTGTTGTAGCAGTAGTTTCGATTTTAAGCAAAGCCATTCTAGAAAGTAACTTGCTTCCTATCCCTAACCCTTTTTCTTTTTTTTCTTTTTCTTTTTTTGCTGAAAAGATTCAGACACCCCAACCTCCATACGAAGATATCTTTTTAGTTTTTAATTATAGTTTCGTTTCTTAAAAAAAAATAAAAATTATACTATGTTTTTCTTCGTGAATTACATATATACCCCAACCTTACCCTTTCAATTAAAGGTTTGCCGACACTCAAAGACACCCCACGGTATTGCTGTCCACTTTTCATTTGATTTTTCAATCTCAACTGGCACTTGGTTGTATGCGCTGCGCTGTGGTCCATTCTGGAATTGTCCATTAAATAAAAAAAATAAGAACACACATACATACGCACATAAATAGCATCCCTTCCTTTTATCAAAAAAAAAAATAGCATCCCTTCCTACTTATCAAAAAAAAAAAAAAAATTTGTTTTTAATTTTTTGTTATGAAAGGTTTATATATATATGTAACAGAAAAGTTGAAAGAATTAATTATATGAATATATGATAAAGTTTATCTTTAAACAAGTTTGAAGGAATCTCTTACAACTCTTACGAAATGATTCATAAAATTATTCACAATTTCACATCTATGATTATAAAATAGACTAAAGTAAACGTAGATACTCAACCAAAAAATAAAAGTGAACGATCTTTTGAGTTGTTGAGTAAAATCTCTTATCATTTTTCTAATATACGTATATCTAGCCAAGCAAAAACCATCTTACAATAAACGTATATTGATATTGTGCATTTTTTACTAAGTCTTAAAAATATTTTCAAGATTTTTTGGAGAGAAAATATAATAGCACATCTTTACTTTTGTCTTAGATAATTTTTCAAGATTTTTGGAGAGATCAAAAATATAATGCCCAGGGCCAACTCTAGCCTATAGGTAACTAAGGCCATCGCCTAAGGCCCCCAAAATGGAATAAGGCCCCAAATATTAGTAAAAAAAATTAATTCAATTTTTTTTAAGTGTTCGAGTAAGAATCTAAAATAAATTTAATTATAAACTGATAAAATCTTTCTTTTTATTTTTTTTTAAGAAAAAGCTAATAGAAGAAAAATCTGAGTTATTAATTGATTTGTAGAAATAATAATTGTATCCCAAAATTTAGCCAATGGCTCAATAGATAAAAATCTATCTTAGTAGGTTGTGCACTTTATATGACTTTCTATTTCAGATTGTTCAAATTCTTTTATATGTAATACTTTAAATTCCCCATTTTTATTTTTTTTTACTTCAATAATTCAATAGTTGGGGGATGTGGGATTTAAACTTTAGATGTCTCCGTTTGAAACACTAGAAAGTATCAGTTGAGCTACAAGGTTTTTGGTTGTTCCCCAATTAAATTCAAACAAATAGTTGCATTACATTTAATTTTCATTGAGAATAAAACATTGTTGTATTGTACCTAAGAAACTATACCTTCTAAACTTTTTTTTTCTTTAGAAAACAATAATGTTAATGCATCATTTAAATGTCGTCTTAGGCACCATAATCTCTTGAATCGGCCTGATAATGCTACAACAGATTCAGCACAAAGAGCAACAATAACACAGATTGATGACGATGATGATAATGATAGAAAATGGGTGACATCTTTCAAAGTTCAAACGAGTGATACAACAACTGCTACTATACCTACTATCAATCAACGTAGATTTCGAACGAGGACTTCCAATGCTATTTCTGTTAATTTGTGGAACGAAAATTATAATTATTTTAGTTACATGGGTAAACTTACCATGTTCATATAAAAGTTAAAAAATAAAAAATAAAAAACCTCAAATATACTTATATAGAGCCATTCGTTTAACTGTCATTTGGTTTGGCTGTCCTTTTTGTATCAGGACAGATTGTATATTTCTTGATAGCTTATCCAATCTTATTGAGCTTCTTCTAGTTCTCCCTCCAGACTTATGCCCTCATATTGATGCCAAGAATCAGTTTGTGTTGACAGGTGCAATTAACTTGGATCAAATTTGGAAAGTTCGCAACCACAAAGTTCATAATGAAAAAGATCCTGATATGGTTCGGCCGATGTGTGATATCAACAACCGTTGTAGAAAATTTGGGGCATTAAGGTATATCCACTCCTCTCCTTCTGAGGTTGTTCAGTCTCATCATTGGATCTGTCCCCCACATGGCTGCATTAAATTCAACTGTGATGCTGCAATTGAGGCTGATTGTTCCTGCCTTGTAGTGGTTGCCAGAGATTAGAGAAGGACTATGGTTTTAGCCATTTCCAAAAAAGTTAATACTACAATCCCTCTCCAAGTTGAGGCATAAGCTATTCTTTGGGCTTCCCAACTTACAAAGGACTTGGGTTTGGTTGCAATGCAATTTAAAAGTGATTCCAAGCAGTGTATGGATGCAGTGAATAGTCGAGATGCTGTCATTCCTTGGAGGGTGTATAGCTTCATTTCTAATGTTAAATATTCTTTTGTTGCCCATCCTTCTTGGGTTTTCTCCTGGGTTAATCGCAAGGCTAATGGTGCTCCCCATGCCCTTGCGAGGTGGTCTATTTTCCACAGATTTTGGGGTCCTTTTAATTTTTGTAATGGCCCCCAAGCCTTTGTAGATGTTTGTAATTCTGATCTGGGTGCTGTGCCCGTGTAGGTTTGTTGCTTTTGTTAATGAATTTCATGATTATCAAAAAATAAAATAAAATAATGTGGTGATAGAGTAATAAAGAGGGGTAATTGTTCACAAGTGCCGAATTTGATTTGAGTATGAGCATTCTAATACGAATGGCATGCATCCAAGAACAATATCAGGTTTAGGATAAGCATAATCAATTCAAATAAGAATTGCCATCATCTGCATGTGACCTCACAGATCCAATGCACGAATTAAACTTCAGCATGTAAATATGTAATGCATGTCAAAGCAAACACACAATAATTTTTGCAAAAATGTAAACACAAATACACACACATACACATGGTAACAGAAATTTGCATGTGAAGTCTTGCACAAATGACAAGTTCATGTGTAATGAGCATGCAACTACTAATGCATTTAAGTAATATAACTAGGCGTTATAAAATTTGTATGCACTTTGATCCTAACATATGAGTGCAACAATGAAAGTTTAGTTAGAAACTTGGTATGGTGATTGTGATGAGTGCATCGGACACTAGGAAAACATCATAGAAAAATGAAAAAAGTTAAGGGGACTTAGCTTTGAAGCAAGGTCGAGATTAGGTCCTTAGGACGACTGGACAACAAGGAGGTCCTAACCTTTTTTTTTTTTTTTGGTAGGCAGTTCAAGTCGGGTTGGATCGAATTGCGATTCGGGTCGCGAATCGGGATTGTTTGGTAAGATCATTTGAGGTGGACCGGATCACGTCTCTGGTTGGATCCGAGCATGTTAGTCCGGGTGGATTGATTTGGATCTCGAGTTGGACCTAAGGTAGGAAGCCCACAGGCTAGGATAATGTCAGTGAGGATGACATCAATAATGACGTGAAAGAGGCGTGTGTTAGGAGCAAGCTGGCATGTGTCGGGTGTGTGCTGGCATGTGGTAGATCGGGATGCGATCGACCCCGTAGTGGAGCTAGTTGCTTGAATCAGCGCTCGGTAGTGGGAGAACCAAGATTGATGGACAGTGGTGTGCATGGAACATTATGCATGCTATCAATTTGGCATGTGGCCGCGTGTGAAGCTTCAAACAACGTTCTCATCATATTTTGATAGATCGGGCAATGAGGAGGTCGATGGTGGTGCTAGTTTTTCAATCCAAAGCTCGGGTTCTGAGGATCATGGTATTCACTTGCAAGTGGTGGCATACATACAACGAGGCCGAGGCTTCCTCTGGCATGTGACAACACGTGGAGGCTCTGATGGCAATGATTTTCCCAGGGATTGGTAGATAAGAGGACAATCTACCCAATGACAATCCCTACTCATGCCAAAACTCCTAGTAGCAATATTCACAGACGACGCCAATTGTAGTGGGTCAAATACAATCTATTTGTTTGGTTGGAATCGCAAATTGGATTCTAGCATGGATGGGGAAGAAGAGGGGAAAAATGAACACTGAGATTTACGTGATTCGGCCCTAATGCCTAAGTCCACGGAGGGAAGTGGGATTTCCTAGGGTCTTTTCTATACTATTTTGTCCATTTTTTACAAGAGAGAAGGGAGGCATTTATATAGGCTATAAGGAAAAGAAGGAGAGAGAGAGAGAGAGAGAGAGAGAGTAGAGAGAGAGAGAGAGAGAGAGAGAGAGAGAGATTAGGTGATTGGGCCTAACTTATAAGAGTTAGGCTCGAATGTCTGTTGGGTTGGGCTTTTGGGTCCACTTAAAATCTAACATACTACACTTATCTTGTGAATCATTATTTCAAATTTCTTTTACATTGTGAATATTATTCTTGTTATAGTGAACTTATAAATATTTTTTCCTTATTTATCTATATAAAGGAAGGAACTCTTCCACACCATTTTAGATATTCATTATGCTAGTTCATTACCTAGCTAGGGGAGACTGTAACAGCCAATGGATGACTAATTAGGAAGAGTTTTGGATTGGACTCCCCCAACAAACCCAGGTCTAATTGTTGACGAATCCAAGCACAACACATGTACTGGCCACGAAAAGACCTCAACAAAATGCTGTGGTACTCATTAAATTAAGGTGATAAGCTGTAATTAAGGAAAGCCTTGAACTTGGTCATGCTAACATTTTATGCAGAATTTTATCGTGCATCGCACAAATTTGCTACTAGTTGACAATTATGGTGAGTTTGGAAGTTTGGAGGGGGGGTGGGGGTGGAGTAGAGTAGAGGGTAGGGGAGGAAGAGAGGAGGGGAATAGATATCTCTCCCCTTTGTTTGGATATTGTAGAGAAAGGAGAGGGGGGTGACATGATTATATAAATTGATCATTATGGTCCTCATTAACTAATTGTAAAGAAATAAGTATAAATTGACATTATAATGGTAAACTTGACAATTTAAATCTTTTTAAAATATGTGGAACCACTACCCTCCCCTCCCTCTCCAAATCCACATTAATATGTAGGAGATAAAGCATCTGCGTGCATTGATTTTTTAGTTTGTTTGTTTGCTTGTTTTTACATTGATTATTAGTTATTAACAAACTATTAAGGACATTTGTAGAATCATTTAAATTCAAGCATGGTAACCTAAACATGAGAAATTGCTCCTCATATGGTAAGTGTGAAAGAGAATCGTCAGCAGATACAAACCATTTGGGTTATAAAACTTGAAATTCTTTAAGCCTAATAGTCAACAAAGGGCATAATAATAACCCTATAAAGCAAAACTGTGGCTGTTGAAATGGAATATCGGGTGATTGCTTCTTCTTTTCAAATTTTGTGACCTACACTCTCTAGCAACACTTGATTGAAGAGTTGGAGGACCACACACAATGACACCAACATCAGAATGATCCCAACGATCTGATATTGATCCAAAAATTTCTGCAACCAAGAAAAACAAAAAATGGAGTCAAGCAAAGTAGCAAGCAGTTACCTTAAAATTGATAAATCCCTATAGGGTCCAGCATCAGAAAATAAAATTTATACTTGATTATGATGTATTGATGTAAAACCAGATTTTATATCAAAAGGAGCAATACTTGAACTAGATTTTAATCCGGTTGATCAATCAAGGATTACTAGGATATCCCATGATGACCTATCCAATAAGAGGCCCATTTATGGGTTCCTATTTTTCTGGTCAGAGTCCACTAGTGCTACTACGCCTTCCTGGGGTGATACTTTTGCAATGGGAGGTAGAAGAGCTACTACGCCTTCCTGGGGTGATACTTTTGCAATGGGAGGTAGAAGATTAGTGTGTAGCAGCAAATTATAATACTATTGAGGATAGTTATAAAGCCGTGGTTCATACCACATGTGAAAGTGTCAAGTTACTAGTTTATTTTGATTGATTAAGTACCAGATGAATTTGTTTAAGATTAACAGGCAGCTCATCTCTTGGGAAACAGTATTTCACAAGGGCCAAAATGATTAACTAATGAGAGGGAGCAAGAAAAATGAAAACAACATTATGCAGTAGCAGTTCTAGGCTGATTTTAGAGCCACTCATACAACACATCAAAATGTAAGACTCCTGTCCAAGAAATTATTGGCCTAATTTAGAACATTTTGCAACAAATGGACTACTCACGTTGTAGCAATCCAGTCTGTGTTGAGACCTGGCATACTGACTCATTGAAGTGGTATTCAATTCAACAATAGCAAAAATATATATATATATATATATATATATAAATCAATAGTAATAAAAAACATCTGTCACTCATATTGTGGCAGTTTGCAATTTTAATTAGCAAAGCACTGAGGAAAAATCAGTTCCGTGAGATTCATAATATAAGCATGAAAACATGTATGCTCCAGGCTAAGAGGAAGTGTTAAGGGCATAGCTTGTTTAGCAATGATATCTACTATCTCCAACTAGAGCATCAAATGAGAATTTAAATATAAAACCTTAATTCAATGAACTAAGTCATCCTATTCTTCATCCATTTTTCTTCCTATCTAATTTTCATCTCCCCTTTACCCCCTGAGTTTTCATGAGACAGACATTGCCAGTGCAGTTCTATGGGGTGGCATTCTGATATAACCCATGAAAGAAAAGCATCATGAAACTTAGCTTGTTCATTCATCCAAAAATCAATCTAATTTCTTTTGTGATTATTGTTCTAATAAACATTCTATTCAATTATATATGCATTACTTTTGGGTTCAAAATTTGAGAGGGACTGCTCCTACAAATAGAAAAATATGGAAAGTTTTACTTTCCAAGTTCATTAGCAGTTTATCCAATAAAACCTGAAATTCTTTCTACAGAAACATGTAACCAAATTGATTTGTAGTCAGTAGTTTCACTTCACATTTGTAAATAGACTCTTTCAGAAGCATTAGAAAAATATACATCATATCACATCAAATCTGCTTAATACTAAAGTAATTGCAATTCTTCATAAAGAAAAATAAATAAAGGGAGACATACCTTTGAAGTCTGGTCTGCAACCATATCGTACAGAACATGAACGAGCAAGAGTTCCCAGGTCTTTGTCTGTCACCCCTTCAATATGCTGCATCGTGTCTATCTTTTCCCCATCTTCCTCACCTTCCTCCCTGGCTAAGGTCCTTTTTTCCCAAAGATGCCAAAAAACAACCACAAGGCCCCCAAATATGAAAACGCTTACAACCATGCATGCTACAAACAATAGCCCTTTGTACCACCAATATGATATACCAAAAGGGTTTATGTAAAAGGTATCCAACAAACCCAAAGTGATAACAAATCCTACTGTAGATATGATAACATAGCTTCCAGCCCATAACTTATTTCCAGTACCAACCAAAACTGATATCCCCCCTCCCTTGGAGATAGACAAAGCAGAAGAGCTTACAGCCTTGTGAACTACACCTTGCTCCTGTGATCAGCAAGAGTCAGATGCAGCAAACTGAAGAGCTAACCTTTTATGTAAAAAAAAAAATAGAGAACAGATCATCTAGGAAAGGAAAGACAATTGAACCTACCAATGAAGACTCTGATTCTCGAGTGACATAAGTTTGAATTTCAATATTCAATTGATCGGAGAAAGAAGGACAGATCGACTCCATGCCAGTTATGGAAAAAAGAGAAAGCTCATTTGACCTTTTTACAGCCCAAACAAGTAAAACATGCCTTGGTAGACACCGTTTTTTCTTCTTAGTACGATGGAGAATATCACTCAATATAGCTAAGAATGGGGAGATCCCACTACCTCCTGCAACCAATATAAGCTTTTCATACCTAAGATAACAAAAATGAGAAATTAGTGTATGAAAAAGACATTGTACATCAAGGAATAAGAAACATTGCACTATTTAGCAAACTCCACATTTAAAACTTATTTTTCTGTAATATTAGTAAACTTTCCCAAATTCTAGATATGCTGCAAGTTGGAAATCAAATCAAATAACTTCACTTAGGTAAGTTGAAAGTTTAATTTTTCATTCCAAACTTGGTCATAAAAATATGTGGTCACATCCAGACCGATCATCATTTTGTGGTTTTATGGTTTTCTTTCGGCACCTCCTGCATCTCCTAGAGGGGAGGCCAGGATTTGAGGCTTGCCAGGGGCATGATCTGGGGAGTAGTTCAAGAGGCACCCAGCCTATGGTTATTGAACATTTAAACCTACCATAATTCCTGCACACATGTATGTATAATAATAACAGAGTACGTACATTAAATGGTATGGTGATTCATGCCCATAAGGGCCCTCTACAGAAGCCAAAATCTCGGAATGATGTTGGAAAGGTAGCTCTATTTGAGATTCCTCTGAGACTTTTCCTCTTAGCTTTTCTGTCCAGTCCCCAACAGTCTTTATGAGGACCGAAAGATGATATTTACCATCTGAAGGACTTGATGAAACACTGAAAGGATGCCATTGCAGCCAAGATATTTCACGCATTCGGAGGAAGATGAAACTGAGGGCATTGTATTGCAGGTCTACATTGCCAAATAGAAAGTTCTATAGTTTTTGGGTAAAGAAGAAACACAAGAAAACAATAGATTTCTGAACTAATCTTACTTCCAGGTTTTGAAAGCTCCAATTTCACTGTTCCACATGGAAAGCATGTTGTTGAAATTACGTTGACATTCTTTCGTGACTGCCAGAACCTTAGAAAGCGATCAAGCATGAACAGGAATATTCCTCCAGCAGCTTTGCTAAAGTATGTATCACCAATATGCAAGGCCATGAAGATGACAAACAGTATGTAGAGTTGATGTGTGTAGTAGAAAAGCTCAAAATATCGCTTCCTCACAGGAGGAAGTGTAGTCACCCATATCAAAAGACCAAATACATAGCAAATCACCCCAGCAAAATTCGCACCACCGTCACTTTTCCACTCTATTATCTGCATGTAAAAAGAAAAGTTAGGAACAAATATTTTTGCAGCTTATACCATCTTTCTTTATCCCTATGTATTTTCCTCCCTTGCAATGTAGAGGTAGTTTACATATTTAACAAAGGAAGAATAAGAAGACAAGTCAAAAAGGAGAACAAGGAACAAGAGGTTTTGTTGAAGAAACTGCAATGTCAAGTTTTCTTTTCTTTGTGTTGTGCAATGATTAAAGTCACCTTTTTTCATTCTCTTCCTAAAGAGGGTCCAAAAGAGATAGTTTAGTCTTGCTTTCTAGAGCATGATTTATAAATAAGTCAAGATAACGCAGTCAACCACATCTAGAATTCATTTTTTTTTTTTTTTAATTTAAAAAAAAAACCTTGAACCTGTGGAGTATGATGCACAAACAAGCCAAAACAGTCTGATCAACTATACATATATTTGCTAAGCATAGACACACAAGGAATAAAGTCCAAAATTGATAATTTATTATTAAACATACCTGCAGTTTATGGCCGCACAATATCTCCAATCAATAAGTTTCCTCCTACTACTAACGTTTTTTTTTCTTCATATAGAGTGCTTTAGCTTTTGATAAAATCATCATAAAGTTATCTCAATTATGTTTCACAAATAAGGGGATTATATGTACACAAATTCAGTATGAGCACTCACTTCAGATGGTATGATGCCCCGTATTGCCCAAACGATCATATAGCAAAGTCCATGAAGAGTAAGGAGGAACATTGTGAGATTTCCCAACCAAATATGATATCTGGTGGCATGCTCAAAAGGTATATCAAAAAGGCGGAGGAGAATCGATCCCCTTGCAATTGGGAGAAACAGAAAAGCCAAGCAACTTAAGGCAATCAAACCAAAGCAATATGCTGACATTTGTAACATAAAAACCCTGAAAAGTGGAGAAAAAAATCAGATTAGTGAGGAAACACAGCTGCTGATTCTATTTTATGTAGTATAGGCTCATGCTTTCCTAAAGTTTCAAAATTTTGGAAACAGGGAGGGAATATCGGTAAGAGTAGAATTAAAGCATATGGTTTCTGTTTAAAACCTATATATACAAAAAACAGAACCAAACCGAACAAAATATCGTACCTCTTTTCTTTGAGGGTCAAGTCACCATAGCTAGGTAAAATTTCAAAGTTCACTACAGTATAGGCATAAACAGCCCAGATAACATAGATGATAAAGAGGATTATCCCAATCAACTCTGCAGCGGAAACAACCCCAAGTGGTCCATCCACCAGAACCGGAAAAGTCCACAATCGGAATTTTGGAGGCTTCTTCCTGTAATACATGAAGGTTCACCTTTATTTTATGTTACTCTAATTTAAGCAAATACATTATGGGCAATAGATTCAGTTTGCAGCTAATCATAGTAAACATGTGGTCTATAATTATAATAAGTAACACAAACAGAATAAGAACATGTAAAAGTAGAGCATATATAAAAACCACATACTCTTGTAATTGTAGTTGCTGTTCCCGAGAGATGAGAAGATATGGAACAGCAAGAAAAGCAATAATGATAATTGGGCCGCTGTATAAGAGCAAGGAACTCCCTGAAAAGTCAGAGTTTTGGAGACAATTATATTAATAAGCATGAATGATGAATGCGATAAATAATGAGTTTGAATTGAAAATGCTAAAGAAGTAGGTGTAACCTGTCTCCCCAAATAGGCTTCCACTGGTAGCATCAACCCAGTCATCATAAAGCCCGGTCCCGAAGTCTGTAGGAATGAGAAAAAAGAGAGCAGCCCATGCAAGGAATACAAGCCACATGGTGAACTTGAGAACCCATTTGGCCAATGATACAAAGTTGAAGGTGGTGTTGTTGTTGTTGGCATGAACTCCATTGCCATTGGAAAGAAGAAGAGGTTGTTGAGAAGAGTGAAAATCATCCACGGCCATGAGTAGTCGGAAAAGGAAAAGAAGGTGAGGTCATTGTGTGATTTGTGTGTCATTTTGATATGGAGTGATTCACTTCAGCTGTATTTCAAAAACTCACCTAATTAATTCCTTCTTCTCCTCAAAGTCCAAACTCCAAATACCGCATCTAATTTTCTTTGTAAGAGTTGTGACCGTGGTGTATGTGACAGTGAGTGTAGGTGTCAGAATTTAAAAAAATAAGACAAGCTCTAGGGAGCGGAGGCTGGTGTCGTTTGCAGTTTGACAAAGTGGACACTCAGATTACACGAGGTAGTGTGGTAACTATATCTATAAGAATAAGGAGGTGGAGCATTTCACGTTTAGGTGTCGGAAGAAAATTAGCTGGTCAACAAAAGGTCATTGGCGGTTTAATCTTTTTTATTAATTGCTTTTGGAGGGCTACGCTGAAAAATGAATGGGATATCAAGAAAATTAGTTGGGACAAATGGGCACTCAGGTACAAGAGATTGTTAAAACCTCCGGAGGAAGAATTAATCTGCATGCTCAACATCGAGACTTTATTGATCAAACGTTCAGCTCTAAATAAAATAACTTCAATTCCAAAAGTCACAGAGAAAACCTCCTCTCCTTATCTAATCAATCATCTGCCGCTTCATCATTATCAGATTTGGTTCTCAACAGAAACAAAAAATTAAGAATTCTTTGAAAAATAGTGACAATCTAGTTTAGACCCCTTCCTTCAATTCATAAAGTAATAAAAAACAACACATGATTTGGTGACCAAGTGAGAAACCAAAGAAGTAACTCTTCAATAGAAAAACCACTCCAGAGGTATTATACAAAATGTACAGTAGATAGCTTGCTGATGTCGTCACAATAACTCTAAATCCTTCCAACTTCTGCTATTAATCTCTAACAAGATCAATTATAACCAAATAGAACTTATATATATTACAAGAGTACCTAATATTTATTAAGCAAACCTAAAACTCTTCTCACATATGTACCACCTTAACATGAGCCCAAAAAATACGCTATTCTATCAATGACAACAAAAATCCAAAACCTCACAAGCATAAAATACTAAATAACATAAAATATTAAATACTAAGGTCAGTATTTTTTGTTTTGTGTTTTTCAAACTTGTATTTAGGTATTGTGAAAAATTGCTCTCAAGAATAATATTCGAATAGTTTTGAGAACAAAAACTTTGTTTAGCATATGTTTTCCACATAGTTTGTAGTTTTGTTTTTATTAATTATTTTATTATTATTATTATTATTTTTTTTGCAATAAAGAAACAGTAATCACAGGCACCCATCACCACCGGAATCGACCAAAACCCTCCACCACCACCGAGAGCCACCTCACAAACCCACCGAGAGCCACCCCGTAACCCACCCCGACCCACCACAACGCAAATCCTCACCGGAATCCACCAAAAATCCACCCCGATCCACTGCACAAAACCCACAAGCAAACTCAAAATCAACCAAACCCATCAAATTCGACCCACCGGCAACACCTAAACCCATCACCGGCAACACCAAAGCCTAGAACTGGCAACAATCAAACCCATCATGGCAGATCTAGCAAATCAAGAAAAAAAAAAACCGAAAAAAACTGGGTGGGTCGCCTCTCCACTGCCTCGCATCACCACGCCGTGCCGTGCTTCATCGGCAATTCGAGCTCATGCTCGTGCTTCGTATACGACTCGTGTGGGTTGTGGCAGTGATTGGTCGAGAGAGAGAGAGAGAGCCACCCCGCAACCCAAACCCGCGACCCACCGCGAGCCCACGCCACGCTGACCCCACCGCGACCCTTGCAAACCCACCAAAAATCCTTAACAAACCCACTACAAACAGCCACCGCAAACCCACCAAACATCCACTCCATAAACCCACTGGAAACCACCAAAACCCATATATAAAAAAATAATAAAAATTCATCGTAAATCCACAAAAAATCCATCGCAAACCCCACACCCATCAACAAAAATTACAACAAATCCAACCAATACAACAACAAATTCATAAAAATCAAGCACAAATCATGGCGGAGACAGAGAGGAGAACGGCGATACAAAGAGAGAAATTACCGTTGAAGAGAGAGAGAGAGAGAGAGAGAGAGAGAGCGCTTGTGCAGAAATGAGAGAAAAAAGAAATAAATATGTGGGGATAATTTCAATTATGCCACCGGTCATTTTGAGTTAGGCTGAAATCATCAAAAAGATGTTCTCAAAAAAACGCATTTGAGTAACGATACAACAGTAAATGATTTTGAACACAATTACGGAAAACAACAGCCAAACAAATTTTTTTTTTTCTTTTTTTTTACCCTGAACCCTCCCATTTGTGTATTCAAATACAGAAAACTGTGTTTGAGTTACGTAACCAAACACACTCTAAATGTCTAATCTTAATTATTCCAAAATTCACAAGCTCCTTTTATGTGCACAATTTCAATAAAAAGCCTAAAAACTTGTTATTCCTCATGATCTGAAACTGAAATGGAGAGGAAATGAGGGTGAACTTGACAACTCATCTGGTAATTAGTATCTTTAACCAGTTAGGTCAAGCATATATTGACTAAGAAAAAATTATTCATAAACTTCATAGCAAACAATTTTCAAATAGGATTATAAGAAACAAAACACATGGTCTGATTCACAAGTACAAATCTCAAATCTTTAGTTTCAAACAATACATTAATATACTAAGGATATGTTTGGTACATTGTAATGGTTATTACACTGTAATAGGAATATCAGTATTACAAGAAATAAAAGTAGTCATATTGTAATAACTATTACCATTCATCTGTTTGGTGACAACACATGAATCGAATCTTGAATGTGTGTATTCTATATTTTACTATTACATGATTAATATACAAGTATTAATAATTTTAAAATATTTTAGAGACTTGGATTTTGAATGTTATATATATATATATATATATATATATATATATATATATACACCTAATAGTCTTGTTGATCACTACGGCCAAATTTTGTCTTGTGATATGGCCCAGAACCCACACATAGATCAGTGGAAACTCTAGAAGAAACTAGTTTTTGATGCCAATGTTTATTCTCATTGGTGAGGTCCAGATCATAATTAAAAAGATGTAAAATTTTAAAACATAAATAATTTAAAATCATATTCAAATCTTTATACAATAGTATATCAATTTGACAAAATAAATTTAGTATCATTCAAAAAACATTTCTTTGTAGCACAAAATTCACATGATTGATTTGAGTTTTTTTTTTTTTTCATAACATTAACTTTGAATAAAAAATATTATCTATAATTTCATAATAAGTAGGCAAATGGAGATATTTTTGAAAACTTGCATTTGAGAAAAATCACTAGTTAAGGATCATTGTCACTGACCTTTCAACAAGCTTATAGGGTTTCAATACTTTTCTCTAAACATTTCCTTCGAAGATCCTTAAATCCCACCTGAAGAGAGTCTTCATCCTCCTCTCCTTGAAATCCTTGAGAAGTTTCCCTATCTAGAGTTGTATGTGGGCACAAGAGTGGCTAGGGTTTCTAAATTATTATACATATACCACCAACCCCAATATCAAAAACTTAGTTGCCCCTTAAAAAAAATCCGTTTTTCTCTCTATTTTATTTATTTATTTATTTTTATCTTTTATTCTTGGAACTGATTATCACAATTTTGGTGGTGAAATACACCTTTTTGTGACATATCTTTTCATAGGAACAACAAAAGCATGTTTACCTTCTAAGCTAATTGACTACGTTAAGGGGAAGATAATGAAGGTGGTGCCTACAGATCGAAACTATGGCTATTGAAATGGAAGATTGGATGATAGCGTTGTCTTCTAAAATTCTGTGACCTGATTTCTTTAGCAACAGTTGACTAAAGAGTTGGTGGACCGCACACAATGATACCAACATCAACGCAGCCCCATTTCTCGGATATATCCCCAAAAATTTCTGCAGTAAGACAAAAGAAAGGGGATCAACAAAGTTTAACCTCGTTATTGAACAGAAATTGAGGATGCCATACCTTTGAAGTCTGGTCTTGAACCATAGTAAGTATCGGTTGAACTGGCAAGATTTTGCTGACATGAGTCCTTGTGAGTTACTGTGCTTTCATTATGCTGCATTATACTATCATCCTCGCATGCCTCCCTTGCTGCATTTCGTCTTTCCCAAAGATGCCATAAACCAACCACAAGACCCCCAAAGATAAAGACACTTGCAAGCATGCAGATTACAAAAAGAAGCCCTTTGTACCACCATGAAGACATGCCAAGACGGTTTATGTAGAAAATATCCAGTAAATACATTAAGATAACAAAGCTTAGTGTGGATGAGATAACGTATAGTCCAGACCATCTATTATTTCCTGTACCAACCAAAACAGACATGCTGCGTCTATCGAACACAGGATAAGGAGAAGAGTTCATAGCCTCGTGAATTTTACCCTCTTTCTACAGATAATTAACAACCATTAAATGCGACAACATGAACATGATAAGGAAAAAAAAAACATGGAAGGAAATGACAGAACTACGTACATTGAGACCAAGGGGGGCCATGGCCCCTAGGATTGCTAGAGGCTTTGATTTGTTAGGAATTGAAATATAGATTGCTGGGGGCTTCTGATTTGTTAGATCCAGAACAATGATGGCTTGTGTATTCCAGTTTTCAAGCTTTGGTTATTTTGATCTATATTCTCAAATTTCTTCAGATCCATTATTTCAATATTTTTTTGTTGGGAAGTATTCCAATTACAATTATTTCTTTCTGCATTCTTAGTCTTTTGTAAGGTTGTATTGGAGAGTGTTGTTGGCCGTGAGCATGTATTCAATGTATTGGAGTAGCTTATTTCTCTCTCAAAACAAAAACAAAGTCCATTTTTACTAACAAAACAAATCCCTTAAACAAAAATCTCAATTCAGAGAAAAAACAAATAACTTATTATTAGTTATGACGGTTTGTTTGGCATGATTTTGGTTTTTTATTTTGATTTATTTTTTACCCAAGTTAAAAAAGTTTGACTTTTTAGAATTTGAATGTTGTCATGCTATCTAGCTCCACCCAAGGGATTGTTTGAGTGGTTTATTTATTTATTTATTTTTATATAAGCAAGAAAGCATCATTAAGGATTAGATATTATTCTATGATGTAAAAATTTTCTAACTACGAAAATTAAATCATTGATTTAGTGAGCATGTATTCATTGTATTGGAGTTGCTTTTTTTTATTTTTTAGTTCAACTAATTTGGATGTACTTGTACTTAGTAGTTATATGATCATTGTGCCAATAGTATACTAATTTGTTTATAGAGTTAATGTACATGTACTTGTACTTACTATTCCATTTTTTTTACAACAACTATGGAATGAGTATTCTTCAATCATAAATATTGTCACAACAAAATGGAATTTGTTATGAAATTAATTAGTATATAATTAATCATAAATGATTTTAAGAATTTAAAAGAATGTCATGTTGCATTTTTATAGGTTATATATGATTAAATTAAATATATGAAGAAATTTTCTTTTATTATATTTTGTTTATATATAGTGAATATATGCTATTGAATTTTTTCATCTATTTATTTAGTTTTGAATTTTAATATATATTTTTATTCTTGAATAATCAGTTTTTTTGTTCATGTTATGGTCCCCCAAAGATAAAATCCTAGTTCGATTCCGTCCCTCAAAGTACAAGGGTGCGAGCGCATAAAAAAACTTACCGGTGGAGGTTGCGATTCTCGAGTGACATAAATGTGAATATCAAGATTTAGCTTTTCTGAGAAAAATGGACAGATTGATTCCATATCAATGCCAGAAAGAAGAAGAATCCCGTTTGATCTTTTCACAGCCCAAACAATCAACATGTTTCGAGGTAGACAAGGGTTTCCTTCCTTTATACGATGGAAAATGTCACTCAAGATAGCCAGAAATGGTGAAATTCCTATGCCACCTGCTACTAAAATAAGGTTTTCATACCTAGAGAATAATAAGGTGAAGTTAGTTCATAAATAGAAGATTATGAAACTTTAAATTAAGCTGGACATCAATAGTAAATTGTAGTGCAATTGACTTTTTGAGTGCATACATCAAGTGATATGGTAATTCATGCCCTTAAGGCCCCTCAACAGAAGCTGTTATCTTAGTTTGAGGCCGGAAATGTAGTTAGCTTTCAGAACTATTCAAGATATTTTCTCTGAGCTTTTGCGTCCATTCCCCCAATAACCTTTATGAGAATGGATAGATGATATTTACCATCCAGGGGACTAGATGAAACACTGAAAGGATGCCACTGTAGCCAAGATGATCCCCGAACTTGAAGGAAAACAAAACTGAGGGCATTGTACCGCAGATCTACATTGTCAAGGAGGAAAAGTGTCACCCTCACAAATATGGTAACAACAGATAAATAAGCAAACTATAAATTTGTGGGGGACCGGGGAACAAGTATTATTACTTCTAGGTTTTGAAAGAATCAATTCCACAGTTCCACAAGGAAGGCACTTGGCTGAAATTATATCAACAGTCCTTCGTGATTGGCAGAATCTCAGAAAGCGATCAAGAACAAAAAGAAATATTCCTCCGGCAGCCATACTGAAAAGGAAATCGCCAACATGCAAAGCTAAAAAGACAACGAAGATTACATATAGTTGATGGGTGTAGAAGAAAAACTCAAAGTTCTGCTTTCTCACTTGATGAAGTGATGTCATCCACATCAGTAGACCAGCTAAGAGACTAATAACCAATGAAGCACGGACACCAGTACGATACGAGACACAGCGATACGACATTTATTGAAAAACTAGGACACGACATGATGGGGATACGACCATTAATTAATTGATTAATATATATCTTTATGTATATTTTATTTATTTATATGCTTACTTTATGTTTATTTTAAGTTGTCAACATAAATAACAACTATTAAAATCTTTAAAAACACATTTATAATCAAAAGAAATTTTTTTAAGTAAACAAATATTTTTTTCCCCTTCCAATACAATGAGGACATGCATGTAAGAGTGTCCACAGTATGTCGGACACCGACACACTGAGGGTTTTGAAATGTCCGTGCTTCTTAGATAACTCATGCGGGATTGACAATACTGACTTCACTTCACTCCAATATTTGCATGAAAAATTAAAGATAATAATTAATATATAGCTTCATCATCTTCATATGACACTATATTTTTGTCTATTGCAGACTATTCTTAAATACATTCCGTTAAAGTATATCAAAGCCCAAGTCAAATATTTGGTGTATAAAACAAACACTACAAGAAATTTGGCCTTTAGCGACGACACAAAATCGTCGCTAATACTCTAAAAGTTGTCGCTAATTTTGATTAGCAACGACTTTGTCGTTGCTAATCGTCATTGCTATTGCTCCGTCACTATTAGAAATTCAGCAACGAAATTCTGTCGTTGCTATTATACTACCAACAGCGACGACATTTTTCGTCGCTAATAGTGACTATTGTCGTTGCAAATAACTTACGAAAATTAGTGAATAAGTCGTCGCTGAAATGTTACTATTTGCGACGATAAATATGTCGTCGCTAATATGCTTATAGGTACAAATTAGCGACGACTTAAGTCGTCGCTATTTACTTTTTACATTTTTTTTATAGTTTTCATTCTGATTTTTACTTGAATATTAAAAACACATTCATACATCGTCATACAACTATCCAATAAATAAATAGTTATAAAATCATTACATCTATTAAATTGACACATAGAAAAATATAAAAAACAATACTCAAGTTCAATCTATCATATACAAAGTTTAAATTCCACACTCAATTCCCAATCACATTTAAACATATTGCCTTATCAACTAACTAATTAAATGTCCTCATCTGGATATATAGACTTTAAACTTTTTGCATTGAGATGAATTTTCCCAAGATATGTGGGTCATGACACGAAACATTTCTTCTTCCTGAAGTAAGAAACAAAACTCAATATAAAGGTTACCAAAATATATAAACATATTCATAAAAAACCTTATAACTTACTAAAAGCTCATATCACATATCTCTTACCTGATAGCTAAACAGAGAGATTAGGCCTGGAGGAGCTTAGTTCTCAGTGTTCTCTTTACCTAAACCAAGGATTTGAGTTTATTACTAACAACTCAAGAATTCTTAACCCACCTCCAAGAGGTTCCCAAATACAAACACATCATTCACTATTTCATAAAATAACAATAAAACAAAGATTACATGGCTCATATATATCCTTTAATACTAAATTATCTAAATCATAAAACTAAGGAAAATAAAAATTCACCCAAGTAGTATACACACCAAATAGTATAAAAAATAATTTACAACTCAAATCACTTACCCAATTGCAAGAATAAATTCATTAAAGTTTCATTATTTTCATGCACTTGGGATACTGTCTCTTTACAGGGCAGTCTTATTATAAATTACATTTTACCAACCAAATCATTTTAAATACCATGAGATTTCATAATGACATCCTAATATAAGTATACTATATATATATAAATGTTCAACTCAAAATGACGTCTGTACAATTTATAAAAATTACAACAAGTCAGTGTACTCAAATAATTTCTGACAGATTCATGATTCTAAAAGAAAATTTAAAACTCTTTCAATATCAACTCAAATGTTGTAATTCTTGATTCTAAACTCAAGCCATGTGTGTTAGGTTTCATTATATTCCTCATTTACATTCAGATTTCACATATTCAATTTACTACCCATTTTATAAACATCAAACACAGAATCTGTCCAAATGACAGACTTGAACAACTTTCTTATAAATTCTCAAAACGTGTCCAAATGGCCATATCTTCATGTGAAATTAAATACCCACGTACTAGACATATAATAAAGTATTCCTCAACAAACCGTTTCCAAAATTACTTTATATAAAAATCCCAGAATTTCATACAAGTTTCTGCTCACTGCAGAAAACAGAAACAGAGGGTATTCTTCATCAAGAACTTAAAAAATTTTACCTTATACATCCACACACATATTCATTCATATTAAATTTGATTAAAATCCATTAAAGAACGACATTTTGGAGGCTGACCAGGTCCGTAACCCAACTCATAGTTGTTTAGAACTTGGTTCTAAATGGTTTCCGCAAGTCAATTTTCGGTTAAAAGATAAGATTTGCATCAACAATGCACCAATTACTCTCAAAATTTCCAGATTTACTCTAAATTATAAGACAAATGTTTTTCATGAAGGGTCCGTGACCCAATTCAAAGCCGTTTAGAACTTGGTTCTAAATGGTCTCCGTGAGTTAATTTTTGGTTATAAAATGAGATTTGCATCTACAATATACAAATAACTCTCAAAATTTCCAGATTTACTCTAAATAATGAGACAAATGTTTTTCACGAAGGGTCCGTGACCCAATTCTAAAAAAATCACAAGGTGCCACATGGAGGTCAAAATTGCATCAAGCACGGTCATCTAAACATATTTTGTTCCTAAATTGCACAAATCATCCTAAAATTGTTTTAGATTCATTCTAAATGGTAAAATAAACATTTTTAATGAAGGGTCCATGACCAAATTCTTCACCATTTGGAATTTGCTTCCAAAGGGACATTTCATCAAACACTTGATAGACAACTTTACATATTACACTACACATAAGTTTTCTTTACAAATCCATTTTTCCTACATACATTTATAGATTTTATACACACAATCTATACTCTAAACATATTTCAATAACATTATAAAACAACAACAACACAAACCCATTACAAATTGGAGTATGAAAACACAAAACATGCAAAAATCAATTCCAAAACACACCAAATACCCATACATCCGAAAATTGCATGAATAAATCTAAAAAAAATCAGATTTGAGTGTTTGATACTACATACCTCACTTCTAGCACCATTAGAAAAAAAAAATGTCACTTGTTTCGAAGAAAGCAATCATCCAGGTTGAATGTTGTCATGAATCTCCTATTTTTTGGCCTATTTGACCTTGAGGAAGAAGATGAAGCCATCAAGGGTAAGTCTGAAATTTCAAGGGGAAAACACTAAAAATGTAGTAATCCATCTTTTCAGACCTTAAGGAATAAAGTCACTTAAACTGGTGATACATCAATTACTACTATAGCATTTAGTGTCTCCTAAGTCCTACCATGATATTATTGGACCACAATAATAAAATAAAAATAATAGAAAATGAATCAGTTGCTTAAAAACTTGGGTATACCAAGCACATTCCATCAATCTATGTGGGTCTAATACTCTAATTTTGTGATCTTTGATACACAATCAAGTGCTAGGCTGGAGGAATGGCTTAGGCCAAGATAGAAGTCTTCAAAACAGCAAAATAAAGGTGCAGGGGTTCTGAGCAAACACTCCTAGGGGACTGTGGCAGAGGTGTTGTGCTGACTTAAAAATAAAGGCATATTAATTACATTACAACTACAAAACCAAGGCATGATAAAATTCACCCAAGTAGTATACATGCCAAACAATACTCACACCAAATTACAACTCAAATCAATGAATCAAATTCAATAATTAATTCCCCAAAGTTCCAGTATTTTCAGCTTAACATTAAGCAGATTTCTGCAGATCAGTCATTTTATAAATTTTATTTGGAACACTTAAAGTTATCAAAGTAAATTGAAATTTAACAGGGATGACCTCATATATATGTACAAGCTACCACAGAAAATTCAGATCAAGATAACATCTCTAGAATTTATTAAAATTCTCGTCATATGGTAAACACAAATCTTTCCTGACAGATTTAGTGTCTCATAAGAAAATTAATAACTCTTTCAATATCAATCCAAATACTATAATTCTTGATTCTAAACTCAAGCCCTGTGTGTTAACTTTCATTATATTCATCTTTTGTATCCAGATTCCACATATATAAATTACTATGAATATTTAATCACTACAAATACAGACACTGTCCATTTGACAGATTTGTAGGATTTTCTTATAAATTCTCAAAAGGTATTCAAATAACCATATTTTCAAGTGAGATTTTAAACACTTATACTAGACATATAATAAATCAATCTTCAACAAACCGTTTCCCAAATTACTTTTTACAAAAATCCCAGAATTTCATACAAATTTCTGCTCACTGCAGAAAACAGAAACAGAGGGTATTCTTCATCAAAAACTTCAAAATCACCCATGGTCACACATATACTCATGAACCAAGAAGAATATCAAATCCATAAGCAAAACCACATATAAACATAACAAAACTCAAAGATTAAACCCCCAATATCAAAACCCTAACTAAATTTCATCAATCAAACAATCTCAATCATACCCACTTCTAAACCTTGATTAAAATCATAAGCTCTTACCTTAATTGATTATCAATCTTGTTCTTGCT
>OU015763.1:3164679-3197983 GCA_907173295.1 Fagus sylvatica | reverse complement strand
AGAAAGTTAAGGGTAGGGAAGCTTGAGACATGAGGGTTAATCCCATATCAACAATGTGCCGATGCTTCCTCTCAGCAACACCATTCTGCTGAGAGGTATGAGGGCAGGTGAACTGATGAAAAACACCCGTGGAGGAGCAAAAGGATTGGAAATCATGCTTGGTATACTCACCACCACAGTCTGTACGCAATATTTTCAATTTACAACTAAGTAAGTTTTCCATAGTTGATTTGAAATGCATAAAGGAAGACAAGACTTGAGACTTAGATTGTAAAGGAAAGAACCAGGTGAATCGGGTAAAATCATCAACAAATGTAACGTAATATCTTGTTTCATTATTTGAGGTGATGGGGGCAGGACCCCAAACATCACTATGTACAATCTCAAGAGGATGAGAAGTGATAGAAACATAATTGGGAAAAGGAAGTTTGTGCATTTTACCCTCTAAACAATGAATACACAGAGAAGTTGTATTTGACACAGGAAGTCTAAGCTTATTTTGTAAAACATGCTTAGCAACAGACTGTTGTGGATGCCCCAACCGATTGTGCCATAGCTGAGAAGAGGAACTGACAGCAGAAGTATGAAACAATTTTGGAGAAGACGCAGGGAGAATAGCACCATGGATAGGATAAAGTCCATGCTCACTGGGGCCATTGTAAAGGAGCCTCCCCGAACTGAGATCCTTGATTCGAAACTTGGAGGCATCAAAATAAAAAGATGCATTGTTATCTTTGCAAAATCGATGCACAGACAAGAGATTGGAGGACATAGAAGGAACATGAAGAATTTTACGGAGTTTAAAGAGATGAGATGAAGCATAAAGCTGGGAATTACCTGTATGGGTTATAGGAAGAGATTGACCATTCCCCACTGTAACTTGATCAGTACCTCTGTAATCATGACAGTCAGGAATATGAGAAATGTCCGGAGTAAAATGATCCGTAGCCCCTGTATCTGAAATCCAGCTAGACTGATTCGAGTAAGGAGCATTGATAGCACTTGACATGGCTGTGGAGGCAATAGCAGCAAGCTTAGCCGGAGGCTGACGACCCTGGTAAGCAAAGTTCATTCGATGAAAGCAATCCAGAGCAAGATGCCCTGTTTTTCCACAAATTTGGCACTGAGGACGTTGAGAAGTGCCTGAAGAATTGTAATTCGGAGAAAATCCTAAAGGATTAGATGCAAATCCTTGAGAATTGGAAGAAAAACCCCCACGGTTTGAGTTTCGTCCACCACGGCCACGATTATTACCTCGACCACCACGTCCTCTGTTCCAAGGTGCAGAAAGCAGAGGCAAGGGATTATTGGTGGTAGGAGTAAAGAACTGAGAATGAGTGGCTGCCATTGCCATATGTGGTTGATCATTACCACCGTGTTTTACATTTTTCTTAGACTCTTCCTCAGATGTAAGAAGAACATGCAGCTCTTCACAAGAAATGGCTCTATCACGTGTGCGCATAGCAGAGCAAAATGGATCATATTCGGCAGGTAATCCCTTCAGAACTGTGTGCAAAAGATCTTCATCATCAACAATCACACCAACAGAACCAAGTTTATCTCTGATCTCTTTAACTCGGTCAAGATAAACAGTGATGGTCTCTGTGGTAGATTTCTTCACTCGATCCAATTCAGCTTTTAAGCTAAGAATATGAGTTCGAGAAAGTGATGTATACCTTCTTTCTAACACTTGCCAAACTCCTTGTGCTGTGGTCTGGCCAATAACCAGTGTTATGGCTAAAGGTGACAGTGTAGCATTGATCAGAGTCTTCAAGGCTTGATCACGAGCTTTCCATTGCTTATACAGTATATTCTCATGCAATGATAAGTCACCATTTTCATCTGCAAGATACTGTTCTGGAGGCGGTACAGTACCGTCAAGCATATCAACCAGTGAGTAAGTTTCGAAGATGGATAATATTTGATATTTCCATATTACGTAGTTGGTGGCATCAAGTTTCACAGAAACAAGATCCTTGAGAAGCAATATAGGAGTTTGAGAAATAGAAGAAGTGGTCGCCATTGTCGATGGCTCTGATACCATGAAAGGAACAGACTTAAAAGAGAGAATGCACAGAAATGTATCTGATATGCTTGTTAGAAAATGGTTTATTGAACTTACTTTCTATACTAATACACTCAGACTATTTATACTTAATTACAGACTCATTAACAGACTCACTAACACAAGTAAAGCATGCACCTAAATATCCGTAAGTTACTAACAGATTATAACAACTTCCACCAGCTGTCATGACTAATAAACCACGTGCTTTCACTTATGCTTTCAGTTCTTCTACACCCATCAACTATATGTAATATTCTTTGTTATGTTTTTAGCTTTGCATGTTGGAGATTTCATTTTCAGTATGGTTGCTGGAGGAATATTTCTTTTTGTTATTGATCGCTTTCTGGGATTCTGCCAATCACGAAGGACTGTTGATATAATTTCAGCCAAGTGCCTTCCTAGTGGAACTGTGGAATTGATACTTTCAAAACCGAGAAGTAATACTAGTTCCCCACAAATTTATAATTTCCTTGTACTTGTATAAGGGAAAGAAAACCTTGTCTACCTCGAAACTTATTGATTGTTTGGGCTGTGAAAAGATCAAATGAGATTCCTCTTCTTTTTGACATAAATATGGAGTCAATCTGTCCATTTTTCTCTTATAAACTAAATCTTGATTTTTGCATTTATGTCACTCGAGAATCACTGCCTCCACTGGTAAGTTTAGTTATGAATGCTGTTGCACCCTTGTAATTTCCTTTTGTTTAGAAGGTTATCATGTTCATGTTGTGGCATTTAATGGTTGTTAATTATCTGCAGGAAGAGGGTAACTGTTCACGAGGCTATGAACTCTTCTCATTCCCCTGTGTCTGTGTCTGATAGATGCAGCATGTCTGTTTTGGTTGGTATAGGAAATCATTTATAGTCTGGACTATATGTTATCTCATCTACACTAGGCTTTGTTATCTTAATGTATTTACTGGATGTTTTCTACATAAACCCTTTTGACATATCTTCATGGTGGTACAAAGGGCTTCTCTTTGTAACCTGCATGCTTGCAAGCGTCTTTATCTTTGGGGGTCTTGTGGTTGGTTTATGGTCCCAAAACGAAATGCAGCGAGGGATGCATGCGAGGATGATATGAAGAATAATGAAACTCTAGCTCACAAGCATTCATGTCAGCATAATCTTTCCAATTCAACCAGTACTTATTATGGTTCTAGACCAAACTTCAAAGGTGTGGCATCTAAAATTCTGTTTAAAATATACAAACTAAAAATAAAAAAACTATATAATTTTCAGGAACTAAAATAGAACCTAGTGCCAAGTTCAAGAACCAAACGTATATTTTAGCAAAAAAAAAAAACAAAATATCTTAATAATGAAGTTTAATTAACTTTTGTTTTTATTTGTACTACACTAGAGCCTTTCTCGATCCCGTTTCCTTTGTCTTACTGCAGAAATTTTTGGCGATATATCCGAGAAATGGGGCTGCGTTGATGTTGGGGTCATTGTGTGCGGTCCTCCAACTCTTCAGCCAAGTGTTTCTAAAGAAATCAGGGCATCACCTTCATCATCTTCCCCTTAACGTAAGCAATTTCTCATAAGCTATACATACTCTATTGAAATATATATTCATAACAACATACATAAAGACAAATATGTATGTTTATATGTTTTAAGGCCGTAATTATATATATAAACACCTTTTGAAGTTTGGGTCAGTTGCAAACAGATCCCCTAAAGTTTTAATTTTGTGTTATTGACCCTTGAAATTTAAGAATTGGCTAAATTGAGCCCTCCATTTCATTTCTATCAAATTTGACTGGCTGAGTGTGTTTGCAACTAACCCAAGGGTCAATAACACAAAATTGAAACCTCAAGAAGTCTGTTTGCATTTGACCCAAACCCAAACCTAAACCCGGCTGTTTATGTAATTTGGCCATGTTTATATCTATAAGTACATAGATATGTTATTCTGTTTATGTTGATGCACTTGTAAATAATTATTAGACTGAATTATACTTTTAACCCTTTATGATTGATGGTTTTGTTTTAGTCATTCATGTTTAAATTTTTCATTTTTAACCTCATGTTTTAGACTATTTTCAAAACAATCAACTGTCTATATTATTATAATACCTTCTTTTATCAACTTTCTTATATACTCATGTCTTAGACTTATATGTCTAGACTTTCCAATGTACACCTTGCTATAAGCTCTTGCAATGGTAGCTTCACTATCACAGTGCACAAATATGCATGGCTAGTATTATTTGTTGTTATAACTCTATATCTAAAAACATGTTTCTAAGCCATTTTGTTAACTATCGGCCTGTTGCCAAGGCTATAAACTCAGATTCCGTGGTGGAGTGAGATATACACACTTGTTTCTTCAATGCCCATGAAATGTAACCCTTACCAAAAGTGAAAATCCAACCAAACAGGGACATATTATCACTTGTACTAGTAATCCAACTTGCATCCAAATACCCTTCCAATACAGTTAGAAAACTGGAGTAAAAGAGTCCTAAGTTTAAGGTTCCTTTTAGGTAACCAAGAACTCTACCAATTACTTCCAATGATCCACACTAGGATTAGCTGTATACCTAGAAAGTTTGAATATTACGAAGGCTATGTCTGGTCTAGTACAATGCATAACATATATCATACTACCTATAGCACTAGCATACTCAAGTTGTGCTACCAACCTTCCAGTATTTACACTCAATTTCAAGCTTGGATCATAAGTTTCTTGCTTCCTTTACTTTGTGATGCTCAAATCTCTTAAGTATTTTCTTAACATAATGAGATTGCCATAATGTGAAACCTCCATTATGTTTCTTTACTTTATCCCAATATAGTATCAACTTCGTTTAGATCTTTCATCTAAAAAATATAGTCAAGTACTTTTTCATTTCATTAACACCTTCAATGTTTGTCCCAAAGATGAGTATGTCATCTACATATACAACGACCAAACTCCACCCTCATAGGGGTGCAGGGCCCATATGAGACACATAGGTAGAGTCTCCTTGTTGTATGTAATAATTTCTCCAAAAGCTCAATTTTCTTTCTCACCTTATTTTTAATTTGAGATTTTGCGAAATGACACTCACCCCTTATATTTTTTAAAATAACACTATGCCACATCACCTTTATTGGAAAATGACGCTCAACACCTTTATATTTGTTAGGAAATGACACTCCGCCCTCCTCACCTTTGTTTAAAAAAAAAAAAAAAAGGGTAAATTACACTACTCTCCCTTAAGGTATTGCAGAACGACAATAAACCCAAACTTGAGTTGAAATGACAATCTCACCTTTCAGATTTGACATAAAACTGTCATGCGATTTTTCTGTTACTAACCTTAACGAAATATTTTTTTTTTTAAAAGATTCCTTTTACCGAACCTCTAACCAAAGGAGAGAGAGAGAGTCTTTTAAAAAAAGGGAACTTTTAAAAATGGAATATTTCGTTAACGGAAAGACTCATGACAGTTTTATGTCAAACCTGAAAGGTATAACTATATCATTTTGACAAAAGTTTAAGGTTTATTGTCATTTTGCAATACCTCGAAAGAGGGTAATGTAATTTACTCTAAAAAAATTGACACCCACCCCTTATTTTTTTAAAGGTAAAATGCAAAATGTCTTTTTTTTTTTTCTTTTTTTTCTTTTTTTTTAAAATTTTATAAATAGGAGAGATAGAGTGTCATTTACAAAACCTTGAGGGAAGTTATTATAATTTTATCTATTTTTAAAATTCTGATACCTATCGTTCACAATCACATGCACAGTACAACTTACAATCGGAGCGTGCAAAGAAAATTGGATGGTTATTTGGAGTTTGGGCTTTGGACATGGGGATGAGGAGGATATGAAATTAGGTCATGAGTTTTTTAAAATACAGGTGAAGTGAAGTTAATGGCCATCATCACACATTGAAATTTGTGACGTCATTAAATAAGCTTCGTGTTATTCAATTCCATAACTTTTGTTGACAGTGCAAAGGGAAAAGAAAAAATAAATAAATAAATAAACTTAAGTTTTTAAAAATATATATAAAAACTAATTTGACATGGGATACTTGTTGATTATTTTGAGGGATAAGTAGTTATTGAGCAATTTAACCTTAACAAAGAGTAACACAATTTGTAACTTTATATATCCCTATATATATTTTTGGGCAAACACCATACTTTGATCCTTCAAGTTTCGCTCATTTTTGAATTGGTTCCAAGATAAACTAGCAATAAAATTCTTAAAGTATGCCAATGATCCAATTTGTCCTTAGATTTTGTACCAACTCCGACTGGTCTTTAGAGTTCCAAAAGTTATCAAAGGATTACTCTATTTCCTTTTTATATCTTTATATTTTCCCAACATTTCTCATCAGCCAAACATGAAATAGAGAATTATTTGGCAAATTAAAGTTCAGAAACTGAAATAATTTGTTTTTATTTTTTAAATAATTCACGTCAATTCTGAAGAAAAAAATAGTGTAGAGAATAAAGAAAGATTAATAGAGAACACGAAAGAGAATTATAAGAATGAATCTTTCTCTTAATGATTAATCTGTCTCAACGACTACTTAAGTGAACGCGCGACTTGTAATTCCTCATAATATGCCTTTGTTGCTTTAGACCATCTGTTAATAATACATGCAAAACAACATGTAGTATAACACATCGGATTATCAATGACATGTAGTATAGTTATTGCTTAACAAACTCCAAGCAATAATAGTGAGCCAGCTGGACTTAAGGAATACCAAGGTTCAGATCCTTCATCTTTTACTTATTGTAACAATTAAATTTCATTAAAAAAAATAATAATAACAAGAAAAATGTTAAAATTACTTTTAAATTTATGACAAAAAATTTACAAACTCAATGAATTTGATTAATGTGGGTCCAACTTCACAACACGTGGAATTTCATTTTTCTATAACTAACCATTATGTATTCTCCACGTGTTTCATATTTGTGGTTGAGGGAAAATTTTCTTTTAAAAATGAGGGAGAGTGAAAACAGAGTTCAAAATCATGACCATCTGGTATGATATAATAATAAATTATTGTAAATTAATCATTTGACTATATATTATTGTAGCAATGAGTCTGTTGTAACAATAATGAGTTTGTTGAGTTTTTGTGATACCCTAATAAATTATTGTTGTGATACCATAACAATGAGGGGGCGTTTGGTTCGTGTGATATACTTGTGATCGTAATGACATTAGCGTAATATGGAACATCATGGTGTTTGTTTCGTTTAAATATCCGTAATGTAACATTACAAAAGTAATCACATCATCCAAAATTAGTGTGATGAGATTACCTTATTACATTAGAAGAATCTCACATTCCAATTTTTTTAAAACACGCGTGATGTTCAAATTTGGGCAAAATTTATGTTGTTGACAAAATTGTCCAGCCCAATCACTCTTATTTACAAAACTTGCCACTGTTATAATTTTTTTCAAACTCTCAAAACCCTAGCCATCTCAGCCTCTCTCTCTAGCATATGGCTCTCTGCTTCTCCCTCTAGCAATGGCTCATCATGCGGTTTCAACGGATCTTGATCGTCGGAGTCTCGCCGGAATCATCGCCATCTAACTTCCAGACACCGAAGCTTTCATCGGTAAGTTCTCGATTCTCAAAATTTTTTTTTCTTTCCTTCGTTTTCTGCATATAACATTGTATTTTTGTGATTTTCTTTGTGAGATTTTCATTGTATCCTGATTGGATTCTAAGAAGCAAACTAGAAATTAATTACTACTATCACTCTCTCATTTCTAGGGTTCATAGCCTCTGTTTGTTTCCTGAGAAAATCTAGCCAGCTTTGCGTAAGGTACCGATCTGCTTCTCCCTTTATCATATTTCTTTTACTTTCTTGGATGCCAAACAAAACGACTGCTGCAAGGAAAAAAAATTATGGGTTTCTTGTGATTTTTACCGTTATATGCATATTTCAAATTTCTTGGATTTGTGGGGTTTGCATGAGCAAACTGAGTGATATGAGCTGGGATTTTATTTTATTTGTTATAATTTTTTTTAACATAGTTTAGAAGGTAATGTGAGGTGGTTCTATATGCTATCTGATTTGGTGGTTTTTTGAGTGGAATTATTGCTTGGAAACTTTACGTTTATGGAGAAGTATAAAGTAGTTAAGGAAAATTTTTGGTTTTTGATTTTTTTGGCTTTTGATTATTTAATAAACTGGATGTTGCTGTAGGGACTGTAATTGATGAAAAAAATTAAGTTTGATTCTGAAAATTTTGTATCTATTGGTGGATTATGTGTTGCTGCTTACATGCAGTGAATCTAGATTAGTAGGTGGATTACATGTGGCTTTTGTGTTTGTTGTAAGAGCTGAATGAGGAAGCTTTGTGATTTGGTTTAGGAATACTATCACTTTTTGGTGGTGGTTCTTTGGAGCTTAAGATTTTATCATGGTCATGGAGCCTTCTTTGCTTGTTGTTAGGGCTGTTAGGATCTTAGCTATTTTGGAGACAGATTGTGTGAGATAAAGGGTTTGAAATTATTGAGTTTAGTGGGAAGCCAGCTTAGTTGACGGAATTTCTGAGAAATGAACTAATGTCAATATTTTCAAGTCTTGGTCAAGTGGTAAGGTGGGGTGTACATGCTCAAATATGCTATGAAGTCTAACTAAAATGTAGTTTTAGCTTCTTTTTTTGAAAATTTAGGACTTTTTTTGGTGCTTGGATAAATAATTCTTTTTTTGAAAATAATAAGTTTTATTGATCATGGAAAGCATCAAGGTCACTAGACGTGTACTTGATGAAAAAACTAAGATCGAACAGAACAATAATCAAAGAATTCCAAAAAAATTAGCAAGGGAATGATAATTTCAATACTAAATAGAAATTCTGTTCTTTTGATTTAAATTGGTTGTCTTTCCATAATTAAACACTAAAATGTAGATTGAAAAGTGTTTTGTTCAGTGTGCTAAAGCTTTGTCTGCTGTTGAGATTTTGAAGGTAACATTTCAGGGTGTATATTTTACAGATTTTAGGGGTCCCCTTACCACCCTGCATGGTCTTGACTATAATGTGATATATATATATATATATATATATATGTTGAGACATAGATGTGAATTATATAGGGACTGCCACTTGAATTTTCTTTTCTTAGTTTCAATGTCTCCATGTGAATCACAAAGCTGCTTGATTCCGAGAACTTCCCATGTGGGTTCCCTGATTTACTAATATCGTGACTCGTGAGGCTTAGTTCTAGAAATTTTAGTTCATGGAGTCTAGCTTTGGAATCAGTTTGAATTTAGAAAATAGTTTTAAGTGGGCCTAGTGGGCTATGATGCTCATGCTTAGGGATTTGGGTGGCTTACCAACCCCTTATAATCTAAGATAAAATACAAATGCATTAATTATGTCGTTATATTTTTCCTTTAACTCTTCCTTTCATCTTTTATGCAAATTTTTATTATGGAAAATAACTACTGTTGTAAAAGCCATGAAAAAACCATAGCTTTAAACTGAAGGATCCAATTTGAGAGAGGAATTGAGTTATGTTTTGGTTCCTGTCCACCCTATCCTTCAATTTGAGAGAGGAATTGAGTTATGTTTTTTGAAACAGCCTTGTTGCCTTTGTTGATCAAGGGAACTCTTTCAACTTGGTTTTTAATTTATTCATTGCGGTACATACATGTTTGGTACTTCTTGTTCTTTGATTCTTGCTTTATGGGGTCTTCATTATTTTGCTTCTTATGGTTCTCTACCTTACTGCTTAGACACCACAAATCTATTGTTGTAGTATTCATCTAATTCTAAAATATTCAGTCATGGAGACATTGCATTGTTCTTATAATGTTGTTTGTGTTTATGTTTAATAGAATCAATGGCGTGGATTCCTTTGGCTAGGAAAAAAAAGGTGGTCACATTGTTGGTGCTTTATATGGGAGCTTATTTTTGCTGAAGGGGGCTTGACTGATGAAGAAATTGTGAAAGTTTGAGAGATTATTATTGCTGATTGCAACAAGACTGATTATTTTTTCATATTGGGAGGGCATTTCAAGAAGTTGTATGTGTACAGCTTGCTTCAAAAGAGGCTTTAGTTATGTAAAGTCTCTTATTGCTTCTAATGGTGTAAGTAATGAATAGATTCTCATGAAAACCAACATTATTTCTTCTTTTGTCTCTTTCCCTCTCTTTTCTAATATTGTAGTTAAGTACACTGATAATTAGAATATTATTTTATTATGTAGACCAATTTATTTCTATCAATGACACTTTATGTGTATTCTAGCTATTAGTTATATTTTTAGAATAACTTAGTTGCTTACTTATAATTTAGAATATTTTTTTTAGGTAACTTTGAGAATTAGTTTAATGAATTTTATCCACCCTCCTTTTAATATTTATAGGTATTAGGGGTTATTTTAGTCATTTTAATAATTAAATGATTTTTATTTTTTTTTTTTTTTTTTTTTATTATATTTTTTTTTAAGATTATATGATTTTTTTTAATAGTTGTAGGTCTTAAGGGGTATTTTAGTCATTTTCATAGTTATATGAATTTTTTTTTTATAGCTATATGAATTTTTTTTAATATTTATATGAAAGATTTATTTATTTATTTATATAATTATATGATTTTTTTAATAGTTATAGGTCTTAGGGATATTTTAGTCATTTTATTAATGTTAGGGTATTATATGTTATACACAAGGATACTTTTGGAATTCATTATAAAAAATTGTAATGATTCCTAGAAATGTGATAAAACCAAACAAGCATTGGAATGTTACATTCTTGGAATGTGAAGGGGATGTAATTAATGAATCAAACATCATAATCCAACATTCCCTTGATGTGATTCCATGATTCAAGGATTATAGGAATGTTACATTACGGTATAATCTAAGATCAAGCGAACCAAACGCCTCCTGAGTCTTTTGTAACCCTTAATGTATTTTCCACCATCTCCACGTGTTTCACAGTTCTGGTGTGTGTGATACCATAATAAATTATTGTGAATTTAATGATTTCACCATATTAATATTGTTGTAACAATGAGTCACTCATAAAGTTAGTTGGACTGTTTTTGCTTGTCTGTTACCGTATGGATTCTCCACGTGCTTCACATTTTAGATGAGATTACTAATAATTCATATCCACAAAGTTGTCTTCTTGCCTACTCTGTTTGTACATTGGTTCTACACATTGGGGATGCGTTTTGTGGAAAAATCGGTTCAGGTTTGAAAAGCCCAAGAAGCGGTGGCCCACAGGGACAAACCCTTGAGGGAAGTTAAGGGAGGAAGGCTGGGCCTGGATCTTAATACTTCCAAAGAAGATAATATTGAGTAGTGCGTCAAATAGTATCAGAGTCAGGAGTGTCACTATATATATATTTTATTTGTTTGCCGGAATATGCTTGAGTGGCAATATATTACACCTGATATAACTTCAGACTAGTTACACTTTTTTTAGAACATAAATTTTAAGAGATCTAACAGGTTGAAAATGGCGATAAATGTTGTGCCCAAGCTTCGTTGTGGTTCGGCTTGATTAAGCTAGTCCAATGCTTAATTGTTCATGAGTCCCCAATTGCTTAAAAGTTTGTAAAATAACTTGGAAAGTCAAGTTGCCAAGATTATTTCCAAAATCTAGAGAATTCACTTTGCACGGGCAGGAGCAAAGAAGCAAAGCCCAATAGTATATTATTTTTTTGGCAGCATCATTGATGAAAACAAAGTTACTTGACTAAGCAAAATATGTCGTGGGTACGTGGTCTTATACTGATAGTTACAAGATTAGAAACTAGCTTTGAGGTCCACGCTGACTCAATGAGAACCAAAGCTCTGTTAAGGAATCCCATATATTAGAATTATTGATCAGTCTTCTCTTATAAATAGGGTTTCTTTAAATACATTATAATTATCTAAAATATTGTATATTGAGAATATGATAAAAATATAGCTTTATATCCTGTGGACGTAGGCCAAAGTATCGAATCACCTGAAACCCTAGCCTCCTCTCTCTCAATCTCTTCTCTCTCATTTATATTTATCTCCATTTTATATTTTCAAATGTAGTTCGATACTTTGGCCTACGTCCATAGGATAAAGCCTTATCAGGGCTACATATTTATTATATTCTCAGTATACAATATTTTGAATTATTACAATGTATTTAGAGAAGCCCTATTTATAGGAGGAGACTAAACAACAATTCTAATCTCTAATCAATGTGGGATTCGTTAACAAGCTCAATCCAAGCTTAACCAAGAAGATGTAGTCTTGCAAAATATTTGACAGAGGCTTGCGATGTCCTTAGGCTGCAACGAGGAGACAAAGCAAGACTGGCGGTGAGTTCGGTTTGATGGTCATTATATTGTGCAAGTTAATAACCACTGTTGGTTTTAAACTGGTGGTTGTGGCTTAAGTTTAGACACGTTAACTGTGTGTTGGGATTTGATGTCTTGGACACGTTAATTCTGAGAGAAGCAGTGGTCTTGCGGCGGTGGAGGCTTCTGATGGTGGTCGGAGTACTCAGATGACGGCGGCGGTGGAATATTGAAGAGAACTGGTGGTGACTTGAATTAGCAAAAGAAGCCGAAGGCAGCGGAAAATTGCCAATGAAGACAAAAATTGCTTAGAACACCGGAGAGAAAGTTGTACTATGTCAAATATTGAGCAATAATGCTCAGATGCCATTATAGCAAGTAAGCATAGAGTAATATGCGTAAAGTATGTAGGAAGTAAAGAAATAGCGGAAGCACAAGGGTGACGCCTAACGGCCTACGTCTATGGATGAAAACCTTTAATGGCTACATCTTTACTATAGGATAACTTGTATTACAATGAGCCATTAGTAGGATATTTATAGGAGAATAACTAGACTAACCATCCATTGATTAGGTTAACATGAGTGTAGTACAAGTGATATGCTTTGTTTTATATACCAAATATTTGACTTGGGCTTTGATATACTTTAACGGAATGTATTTAAGAATAGTCTGCAATAGACAAAAATATAGTGTCATATGAAGATGATGAAGCTATATATTAATTATTATCTTTAATTTTTCATGCAAATATTGGAGTGGAGTGAAGTCAGTATTGTCAATCCCGTAGGAGTTATCTAAGAAGCACGGACGCTTCAAAACCTTCAATGTGTCGGTGTCCGACACATTGGAAGGGGAAAAAAATATTTGTTTACTTAAAAAAATTTCCTTTGATTATAAATGTGTTTTTAAAGATTTTGATAGTTGTTATTTATGTTGACAACTTAAAATAAACATAAAATAAGCCTATAAATAAATAAAATATACCTAAAGATATATATTAATCAATTAATTAATGGTCGTATCCCTATCATGTCGTGTCCTAGTTTTTCAATAAATGTTGTATCGCTGTGTCTCGTATCGTACTGGTGTCCGTGCTTCATAGGTTATTAGTCTCTTAATTAGCTGGTCTACTGATGTGGATGACATCACTTCATCAAGTGAGAAAGCAGAACTTTGAGTTGTTCTTCTACACCCATCAACTATATGTAATCTTTCGTTGTCTTTTTAGCTTTGCATGTTGGCGATTTCCTTTTCAGTATGGCTGCCGGAGGAATATTTCTTTTTGTTCTTGATCGCTTTCTGAGATTCTGCCAATCACGAAGGACTGTTGATATAATTTCAGCCGAGTGCCTTCCTTGTGGAACTGTGGAATTGATTCTTTCAAAACCTAGAAGTAATAATACTTGTTCCCCGGTCCCCCACAAATTTATAGTTTGCTTATTTATCTGTTGTTACCATATTTGTGAGGGTGACACTTTTCCTCCTTGACAATGTAGATCTGCGGTACAATGCCCTCAGTTTTGTTTTCCTTCAAGTTCGGGGATCATCTTGGCTACAGTGGCATCCTTTCAGTGTTTCATCTAGTCCCCTGGATGGTAAATATCATCTATCCATTCTCATAAAGGTTATTGGGGGAATGGACGCAAAAGCTCAGAGAAAATATCTTGAATAGTTCTGAAAGCTAACTACATTTCCGGCCTCAAACTAAGATAACAGCTTCTGTTGAGGGGCCTTAAGGGCATGAATTACCATATCACTTGATGTATGCACTCAAAAAGTCAATTGCACTACAATTTACTATTGATGTCCAGCTTAATTTAAAGTTTCATAATCTTCTATTTATGAACTAACTTCACCTTATTATTCTCTAGGTATGAAAACCTTATTTTAGTAGCAGGTGGCATAGGAATTTCACCATTTCTGGCTATCTTGAGTGACATTTTCCATCGTATAAAGGAAGGAAACCCTTGTCTACCTCGAAACATGTTGATTGTTTGGGCTGTGAAAAGATCAAACGGGATTCTTCTTCTTTCTGGCATTGATATGGAATCAATCTGTCCATTTTTCTCAGAAAAGCTAAATCTTGATATTCACATTTATGTCACTCGAGAATCGCAACCTCCACCGGTAAGTTTTTTTATGCGCTCGCACCCTTGTACTTTGAGGGACGGAATCGAACTAGGATTTTATCTTTGGGGGACCATAACATGAACAAAAAAACTGATTATTCAAGAATAAAAATATATATTAAAATTCAAAACTAAATAAATAGATGAAAAAATTCAATAGCATATATTCACTATATATAAACAAAATAGGCCAAATTTCAAATTATACCCTTTAAGTTTGGTCAAAATTCAATTCAGTCCTCTAAGTTTTGACCGTTTTAATTTAGTCCTCTAAGTTTGGTTTGATTTCAATGTAGTCCTCTAAGTTTTAACCATTTCAATTTAGTCCTCTAAGTTTGTTTTCATTTCAATTTAGTCCTCTAAATTTGATTTTGTTTCAAAAACTTAAAAACAAAAAGTCAAAAACTAATAAAAATTATTTATAAAAAAAATTCGAGTAAAAAATAAAAAGTTAAAGGACTTAATTGAAACAAAATCAAACTTAGAGAACTAAATTGAAATGGTCAAAACTTAGAGGACCAAATTGAACTTTGACCAAGCTTAGAGAACTAAATTGAAATGGTTAAAACTTAGAGGACTGAATTGAACTTTAACTAAACTTAGAGGGTGTAATTTGTAATTTAGCCAACAAAATATAATAAAAGAAAATTTCTTCATATATTTAATTTAATCATATATAACCTATAAAAATGCAACATGACATTCTTTTAAATTCTTAAAATCATTTATGATTAATTATATACTAATTAATTTCATAACAAATTCCATTTTGTTGTGACAATATTTATGATTGAAGAATACTCATTCCATAGTTGTTGTAAAAAAAATGGAATAGTAAGTACAAGTACATGTACATTAACTCTATAAACAAATTAGTATACTATTGGCACAATGATCATATAACTACTAAGTACAAGTACATCCAAATTAGTTGAACTAAAAAATAAAAAAAAGCAACTCCAATACAATGAATACATGCTCACTAAATCAATGATTTAATTTTCGTAGTTAGAAAATTTTTACATCATAGAATAATATCTAATCCTTAATGATGCTTTCTTGCTTATATAAAAATAAATAAATAAATAAACCACTCAAACAATCCCTTGGGTGGAGCTAGATAGCATGACAACATTCAAATTCTAAAAAGTCAAACTTTTTTAACTTGGGTAAAAAATAAATCAAAATAAAAAACCAAAATCATGCCAAACAAACCGTCATAACTAATAATAAGTTATTTGTTTTTTCTCTGAATTGAGATTTTTGTTTAAGGGATTTGTTTTGTTAGTAAAAATGGACTTTGTTTTTGTTTTGAGAGAGAAATAAGCTACTCCAATACATTGAATACATGCTCACGGCCAACAACACTCTCCAATACAACCTTACAAAAGACTAAGAATGCAGAAAGAAATAATTGTAATTGGAATACTTCCCAACAAAAAAATATTGAAATAATGGATCTGAAGAAATTTGAGAATATAGATCAAAATAACCAAAGCTTGAAAACTGGAATACACAAGCCATCATTGTTCTGGATCTAACAAATCAGAAGCCCCCAGCAATCTATATTTCAATTCCTAACAAATCAAAGCCTCTAGCAATCCTAGGGGCCATGGCCCCCCTTGGTCTCAATGTACGTAGTTCTGTCATTTCCTTCCATGTTTTTTTTTTCCTTATCATGTTCATGTTGTCGCATTTAATGGTTGTTAATTATCTGTAGAAAGAGGGTAAAATTCACGAGGCTATGAACTCTTCTCCTTATCCTGTGTTCGATAGACGCAGCATGTCTGTTTTGGTTGGTACAGGAAATAATAGATGGTCTGGACTATACGTTATCTCATCCACACTAAGCTTTGTTATCTTAATGTATTTACTGGATATTTTCTACATAAACCGTCTTGGTGATAGAGTACTAACCAGCTGTACACAGTTGTAATGTTTAATCTATTTCTGTTAAAGAATTAGTTAGACTTTCTGTTGCTATTCTGTTATAATAGTTAGGTGCTTTCTCATTGTATCTCACTCTGTATAAATAGAGGAATAACCTTCCTCTTTAATGTTAAGCAGAATTCATCTCATTCATCTCTCAAACTCTCTCTCTCTCATTCTCTATTTTCTGTTCTTATCTTCATTTCTTCCTAACTCTATCATGGTATCAGAGCAGTAGATCCTTACTCACCATGACTACTGCTGTTCCTAATACTCAAACACCTTTTTTTCTTCTATCCAACTTCTCCAACTATGTCACAGTGAAGCTTGATCACACGAATTTCCTGATGTGGAAATTCCAAGTTACAGGAATTCTTGATGCCTATTCTCTTCTTGATCACCTTGAAGATCCTACACCATGCCCTTCCAAATGGCTTCTTGGTCAGAATGGCATAGAGACACCAGAAGCTAATCCTCTTTACTTGCAATGGAAAACAAGAGACAAGACATTGTTCTCTTTGCTTAGCTCCACTCTCTCACCGTCAGCCATTTCCTTGGTGATGGGTCAGACCACTGCTTCTGGAATCTGGAAAGTGATCATTAACAGGTACACCTCTATCTCTCGCTCAAGCATTGTGAATCTTAAGCGCGAACTCCATAGCATCAAGAAAAATTCCGATTCTGTAACTCAATATCTGCACAAGATCAAAGACGCAAGAGACAGATTGGTCAGCGTAGGGGTTTTCATTGATGATGAAGAAATCCTCCATATTGTTCTTCAAGGTCTACCAACTGAGTTCCATTCTTTTACTTCGGCTATGTTAACCAAGAATGAGGCAGTCACATTTGAAGAGCTACATACCTTGATGACAACTGAAGAGGATCTCCTCAAGAGTGCCGTGGACAATTCCAAAGACATAGCTCACATGGCTATGGTTGCCAACACTAGCAAGAATTCTCAGCCGAATTTTAGTCCTTCTAATGCTCAATTCAATGGACACAATGGTGGTCGAGGCCGAAATCAAAATTTCGGTCATCGTGGAAGGGGCAATGGACGGTTCCAGAGTTACAATGGCCGTGGTGGTTCTCATCAAGGTAATTTCAGTCCCAATTCGCCCAGCACCCAATCTTGGAATCCAAACCCGAGTTCTCGTCCCACCTGCCAGATTTGCTACAAGCCTGGGCACACCGCGATTGACTGCTATCAACGCATGAATTTCGCATACCAGGGACGGCACCCTCCGGCTAAGCTTGCTGCCATGGCTACCGCCGCTCCACCTGCTTTTCCCCAAACCACCTGGATCTCTGACACCGGAGCAACCGACCATTTCACCCCTGACCTTCAGAACCTCCCTGACAACCAAGCTTACACAGATAACCAACTTGTCTCCGTCGGCAATGGCCATCAGCTTCCGATCTCCCATATTGGTAACTCTCAACTCCGAACCTCTTCTTATCTTTTTCATCTTCGTAGAGTTTTGCGTGTCCCTTCTATGAAGTCCAATCTTCTTTCTGTCCAACGATTTTGCCGAGATAATTTCTGCTCTTTTTACTTTGATGCTCATCGGTTTCAGATTCAAGACCGTCTTACGGGGAAGCCTCTTTACAAGGGTACCAGTAAAGATGGCCTTTACCCCATTCATGGCTTCTCTCTTCCTTCTTGGAACTCACGAGTCTCCTCTTTCAGTCCGTCCAGTGCTGCTTTTCAGTCCTCTGCTCCTCATGTTTCGAACAAAGCATGTCTACCAGATGCTTGTTCTAATGTTTCTCAAACAACTCTTTGGCACATGCGTTTGGGTCACCCTCAGTCCCGTGTTTTGCATCATATATTACGTCATCAGTTTAGCAATAAATTTTCTTTTTCTCATACATTCTGTAAACACTGTGTAATGGGGAAAATGACACAATTACCTTTTTCTGCTTCCACTTCTTGTACTCAATTCCCATTACAACTTGTACACAGTGATGTATGGGGTCCCGCTCCAATTAATTCAATAAATGGTCATCGTTATTACGTAATATTCGTTGATGATTTTACTCGGTTCACATGGTTTTTTCCGTTGAAACACAAGTCTCAAGTTCTTACATCGTTTCAACATTTCAAAAATACTATGGAAAATCATCTTGGCACGACCATTAAAACTTTAAGATCCGATTGTGGTGGTGAGTATACCAATAATGAGTTTCATAATTTTTGTTCCAAATTCGGTATTCTCCATCAATTTACTTGTCCTCACACATCTCAACAAAACGGTATTGCTGAGCGCAAACATCGTCATCTTGTTGATATGGCTCTCACTTTAATTTCCCATTCCTCTCTCCCTTTCCAATATTGGACTTATGCCTTTTCCACCGCCATTTTTCTTATCAATCGTCTTCCATCTTTAAGTCGTGGTTCAATTTCACCTTGGCAAACACTTTTTGGTACTTCTCCCAATTTTTCATTTTTTAAGAGTTTTGGTTGTGCTTGCTTTCCTCTCTTACGTCCTTATTCCAAGAACAAATTTAATCTTCGTTCCAAAGAGTGTGTATTTCTTGGTTATGCTTCCAATTCTAAAGGGTATCTTTGTTTGGATCCTCTTACTTCTCAAGTCTATATTTCTCGAAATGTTGTCTTTAATGAGTCTCATTACCCATTTTCCTCCTCTACTTCCTCTTGTCCTCAACCTCCACATTCTAGTACCAGTTCTTGGCTTAGCAATTTGTTATTTTTTCATTCTTGTCAATTACCTTCGGTATTGGGTCCTGCCCCTCCATCTAGTCCAAGCCCATTTCCACGCCCCATTTCCTCTACTGCCTCACCCTCACAAAATACTCTTCCTTCGGTTTTGGGCCCTGCCCCTCACTCTAGTCCAAGCCCATTTCCATGCCCCACTTCATCTACTGCCTCACCCTCACCAAACACCCTTCCTTCGGTATTGGGCCCCTTTCCTTTATCCCTTTCCTCACCCCGTTTCCCTGGGCCAGTTACTGAATCCATTCCCATAACCCAACCCGATTCACCCCCCACTTCTAACCCACATCAGACCTTATCTTCTCCTCCCTCACATCAGACCTTATCTTCTCCTCCCTCACCTGCTTTACCCAACCCCACCGCCCCTGTACACCACACAGCCGAGTCTTCTCCTTGCCTTTCTTCTCTGCCTCATCCCACCGTCCCTGCTCCCCACACAACAAGCCCTTCTCCTACCTCTGTTATTTTACCCAATATCACCGCCCCTATAAATCCCCTCCCCACCTTACCTTCTCATCCTATGCAAACCCGCTCCAAATCCGGTATTGTAAAAAAGAAATGCTTTGCCTCTTCAACCACCATAAATTACCTTCAAACCGAACCCCCAAACTACACTATTGCTTCCAAAATTCCAGAATGGTGTGCAGCTATGGCCTCTGAGTTCGATGCTCTTCATCGGCAACATACATGGTCTCTTGTTCCTCCATGTGCTGATCAAAACATTATTGGGTGCCGCTGGGTTTATAAGATCAAACGCAATACTGATGGCTCCGTCTCTCGGTACAAAGCTCGCCTCGTCGCGAAAGGGTTTCATCAGCAGGCTGGTGTTGACTTTGACGAGACCTTCAGCTCAGTCGTAAAACCACCCACCGTCCGTATCATCTTGTCATTGGCTGCTCAGAATCATTGGACTCTCCGGCAACTTGATGTAAGTAATGCTTTCCTTCACGGTTTGCTTAAAGAATGTGTGTTTATGGCTCAACCTATTGGCTTTCTTGATTCGGCACAACCTTCTCATGTTTGTCAATTGCACAAGTCTTTATATGGCCTCAAACAGGCTCCTCGTGCCTGGTTTGAAAGATTTACTTCTCATTTGTTAACATTGGGGTTTTCTGCCTCCGTTGCTGATGCCTCTCTGTTTGTCTTACATCATGGTTCTACTACTGTGTACTTGTTACTTTATGTGGATGATATAATCATCACAGGCAATAACCCCACTGCTGTCTCAGATATAATTACTCAATTGTCTGCTGCCTTTGAACTTAAGGATTTAGGTCCTTTGAGATATTTTTTGGGTCTTCAAATTGAGTACAAGAAGGTTGGCCTATTTGTTCACCAACACAAATACCTCACGGATCTCCTCCATAAATTTCACATGACTGAGTGCAAAGCTGCTACCACTCCTATTGCTCCTACTCCATCACTTTCTACTACCACCACTGATCTTCTCTCTGATCCAACCCCTTATCGCAGTCTGGTTGGCGCTCTCCAATATGCTACTTTCACTCGCCCTGACATTGCCTTTGCTGTCAACCGTGTCTGTCAATTTATGCATCAGCCATCCACTCTTCATTTTGCTGCTGCAAAACGGATCCTTCGCTATCTCAAGGGTACGCTTGATAAGGGTGTTCTGTTCCAACCTGGTCCTCTTGCTCTTACTGCCTTTACAGATGCTGATTGGGCTGGTGATGCATCTGATAGGCGCTCTACTTCTGGAATTGTTGTGTTTCTTGGGAATAATCCCATTACTTGGCTGTCCAAGAAACAACATACTGTTTCCCGGTCTTCTACAGAGGCTGAGTATCGCTCCCTTGCCACTGGTGCTGCGGAGCTTGCCTGGCTTCGCCAAGTTCTCTGTGATCTCAGGTTGTATTTGCCCTCTGCTCCCCTGATTTGGTGTGATAACACCAGTGCTCTTGCCTTAGCTTCTAATCCTGTATTTCATGGTCGCACAAAACATATTGAAGTTGACTATCACTATGTTCGTGAAAAGGTTGTCTGTGGAGACCTCTCGCTTCAGTTTATTTCGACTCATGACCAGCTGGCAGATATCTTTACCAAAGCTCTCCCTTCTCGTCAATTTCTTCTCTTATGTTCCAAACTCCTGGTCTGTTCTACTGACCATCAGTTTGAGGGGGGATGATAGAGTACTAACCAGCTGTACACAGTTGTAATGTTTAATCTATTTCTGTTAAAGAATTAGTTAGACTTTCTGTTGCTATTCTGTTATAATAGTTAGGTGCTTTCTCATTGTATCTCACTCTGTATAAATAGAGGAATAACCTTCCTCTTTAATGTTAAGCAGAATTCATCTCATTCATCTCTCAAACTCTCTCTCTCTCATTCTCTATTTTCTGTTCTTATCTTCATTTCTTCCTAACTCTATCACTTGGCATGTCTTCATGGTGGTACAAAGGGCTTCTTTTTGTAATCTGCATGCTTGCAAGTGTCTTTATCTTTGGGGGTCTTGTGGTTGGTTTATGGCATCTTTGGGAAAGACGAAATGCAGCAAGGGAGGCATGCGAAGATGATAGTATAATGCAGCATAATGAAAGCACAGTAACTCACAAGGACTCATGTCAGCAAAATCTTGCCAGTTCAACCGATACTTACTATGGTTCAAGACCAGACTTCAAAGGTATGGCATCCTCAATTTCTGTTCAATAACGAGGTTAAACTTTGTTGATCCCCTTTCTTTTGTCTTACTGCAGAAATTTTTGGGGATATATCCGAGAAATGGGGCTGCGTTGATGTTGGTGTCATTGTGTGCGGTCCTCCAACTCTTTAGTCAACTGTTGCTAAAGAAATCAGGTCACAGAATTTTAGAAGACAACGCTATCATCCAATCTTCCATTTCAATAGCCATAGTTTCGATCTGTAGGCACCACCTTCATTATCTTCCCCTTAACGTAGTCAATTAGCTTAGAAGGTAAACATGCTTTTGTTGTTCCTATGAAAAGATATGTCACAAAAAGGTGTATTTCACCACCAAAATTGTGATAATCAGTTCCAAGAATAAAAGATAAAAATAAATAAATAAATAAAATAGAGAGAAAAACGGATTTTTTTTAAGGGGCAACTAAGTTTTTGATATTGGGGTTGGTGGTATATGTATAATAATTTAGAAACCCTAGCCACTCTTGTGCCCACATACAACTCTAGATAGGGAAACTTCTCAAGGATTTCAAGGAGAGGAGGATGAAGACTCTCTTCAGGTGGGATTTAAGGATCTTCGAAGGAAATGTTTAGAGAAAAGTATTGAAACCCTATAAGCTTGTTGAAAGGTCAGTGACAATGATCCTTAACTAGTGATTTTTCTCAAATGCAAGTTTTCAAAAATATCTCCATTTGCCTACTTATTATGAAATTATAGATAATATTTTTTATTCAAAGTTAATGTTATGAAAAAAAAAAAAACTCAAATCAATCATGTGAATTTTGTGCTACAAAGAAATGTTTTTTGAATGATACTAAATTTATTTTGTCAAATTGATATACTATTGTATAAAGATTTGAATATGATTTTAAATTATTTATGTTTTAAAATTTTACATCTTTTTAATTATGATCTGGACCTCACCAATGAGAATAAACATTGGCATCAAAAACTAGTTTCTTCTAGAGTTTCCACTGATCTATGTGTGGGTTCTGGGCCATATCACAAGACAAAATTTGGCCGTAGTGATCAACAAGACTATTAGGTGTATATATATATATATAACATTCAAAATCCAAGTCTCTAAAATATTTTAAAATTATTAATACTTGTATATTAATCATGTAATAGTAAAATATAGAATACACACATTCAAGATTCGATTCATGTGTTGTCACCAAACAGATGAATGGTAATAGTTATTACAATATGACTACTTTTATTTCTTGTAATACTGATATTCCTATTACAGTGTAATAACCATTACAATGTACCAAACATATCCTTAGTATATTAATGTATTGTTTGAAACTAAAGATTTGAGATTTGTACTTGTGAATCAGACCATGTGTTTTGTTTCTTATAATCCTATTTGAAAATTGTTTGCTATGAAGTTTATGAATAATTTTTTCTTAGTCAATATATGCTTGACCTAACTGGTTAAAGATACTAATTACCAGATGAGTTGTCAAGTTCACCCTCATTTCCTCTCCATTTCAGTTTCAGATCATGAGGAATAACAAGTTTTTAGGCTTTTTATTGAAATTGTGCACATAAAAGGAGCTTGTGAATTTTGGAATAATTAAGATTAGACATTTAGAGTGTGTTTGGTTACGTAACTCAAACACAGTTTTCTGTATTTGAATACACAAATGGGAGGGTTCAGGGTAAAAAAAAAGAAAAAAAAAAATTTGTTTGGCTGTTGTTTTCCGTAATTGTGTTCAAAATCATTTACTGTTGTATCGTTACTCAAATGCGTTTTTTTGAGAACATCTTTTTGATGATTTCAGCCTAACTCAAAATGACCGGTGGCATAATTGAAATTATCCCCACATATTTATTTCTTTTTTCTCTCATTTCTGCACAAGCGCTCTCTCTCTCTCTCTCTCTCTCTCTCTCTTCAACGGTAATTTCTCTCTTTGTATCGCCGTTCTCCTCTCTGTCTCCGCCATGATTTGTGCTTGATTTTTATGAATTTGTTGTTGTATTGGTTGGATTTGTTGTAATTTTTGTTGATGGGTGTGGGGTTTGCGATGGATTTTTTGTGGATTTACGATGAATTTTTATTATTTTTTTATATATGGGTTTTGGTGGTTTCCAGTGGGTTTATGGAGTGGATGTTTGGTGGGTTTGCGGTGGCTGTTTGTAGTGGGTTTGTTAAGGATTTTTGGTGGGTTTGCAAGGGTCGCGGTGGGGTCAGCGTGGCGTGGGCTCGCGGTGGGTCGCGGGTTTGGGTTGCGGGGTGGCTCTCTCTCTCTCTCTCGACCAATCACTGCCACAACCCACACGAGTCGTATACGAAGCACGAGCATGAGCTCGAATTGCCGATGAAGCACGGCACGGCGTGGTGATGCGAGGCAGTGGAGAGGCGACCCACCCAGTTTTTTTCGGTTTTTTTTTTTCTTGATTTGCTAGATCTGCCATGATGGGTTTGATTGTTGCCAGTTCTAGGCTTTGGTGTTGCCGGTGATGGGTTTAGGTGTTGCCGGTGGGTCGAATTTGATGGGTTTGGTTGATTTTGAGTTTGCTTGTGGGTTTTGTGCAGTGGATCGGGGTGGATTTTTGGTGGATTCCGGTGGGGGTTTGCGTTGTGGTGGGTCGGGGTGGGTTATGTACGGGGTGGCTCTCGGTGGGTTTGTGAGGTGGCTCTCGGTGGTGCTGGAGGGTTTTGGTCGATTCCGGTGGTGATGGGTGCCTGTGATTACTGTTTCTTTATTGCAAAAATAATAATAATAAAAATAAAATAATTAATAAAAACAAAACTACAAACTATGTGGAAAACATATGCTAAACAAAGTTTTTGTTCTCAAAACTATTCGAATATTATTCTTGAGAGCAATTTTTCACAACACTTAAATACAAGTTTGAAAAACACAAAACAAAAAATACTGACCAAACATACCCTTAGTATTTAATATTTTATGTTATTTAGTATTTTATGCTTGTGAGGTTTTGGATTTTTGTTGTCATTAATAGAATAGCGTATTTTTTGGGCTCATGTTAAGGTGGTACATATGTGAGAAGAGTTTTAGGTTTGCTTAATAAATATTAGGTACTCTTGTAATATATATAAGTTCTATTTGGTTATAATTGATCTTGTTAGAGTTACTTGGAAGGATGGTGTATAATACCTGTACATTTTGTATAATACCTCTGAGTGGTTTTTCTATTGAAGAGTTACTTCTTTGGTTTCTCACTTCGTCACCAAATCATGTGTTGTTTATTATTGTTTCTTTATGGTTTGGTGATTAAGTGGTGAAAGAATATTTAATTATGTGGATCACATAGTTAAGGTAAAATCAATAATTAATTAATAATTCCGTTATGAATTGAAGGAAGGGGTCTAAACTAGATTGTCACTATTTTTCAAAGAATTCTTAATTTTTTGTTTCTGTTGAGAACCAAATCTGATAATGATGAAGCGGCAGATGATTGATTAGATAAGGAGAGGAGGTTTTCTCTGTGACTTTTGGAATTGAAGTTATTTTATTTAGAGCTGAACGTTTGATGAATAAAGTCTCGATGTTGAGCATGCAGATTAATTCTTCCTCCGGAGGTTTTAACAATCTCTTGTACCTGAGTGCCCATTTGTCCCAACTAATTTTCTTGATATCCCATTCATTTTACAGCGTAGCCCTCCAAAAGCGGCAAGCAAAGCAAAGCATTTTGATTTGACCCTTACACAATTAATAAAAAAGATTAAACCGCCAATGACCTTTTGTTGACCAGCTAATTTTCTTCCGAAACCTAAACGTGAAATGCTCCACCTCCTTATTCTTATAGATATAGTTACCACACTACCTCGTGTAATCTGAGTGTCCACTTTGTCAAACTGCAAACGACACCAGCCTCCGCTCCCTAGAGCTTGTCTTATTTTTTTAAATTCTGACACCTACACTCACTGTCACATACACCACGGTCACAACTCTTACAAAGAAAATTAGATGCGGTATTTGGAGTTTGGACTTTGAGGAGAAGAAGGAATTAATTAGGTGAGTTTTTGAAATACAGCTGAAGTGAATCACTCCATATCAAAATGATACAACAAATCACACAATTACCTCACCTTCTTTTCCTTTTCCGACTACTCATGGCCGTGGATGATTTTCACTCTTCTCAACAACCTCTTCTTCTTTCCAATGGCAATGGAGTTCATGCCAACAACAACAACACCACCTTCAACTTTGTATCATTGGCCAAATGGGTTCTCAAGTTCACCATGTGGCTTGTATTCCTTGCATGGGCTGCTCTCTTTTTTCTCATTCCTACAGACTTCGGGACCGGGCTTTATGATGACTGGGTTGATGCTACCAGTGGAAGCCTATTTGGGGAGACAGGTTACACCTACTTCTTTAGCATTTTCAATTCAAACTCATTATTTATCGCATTCATCATTCATGCTTATTAATATAATTGTCTCCAAAACTCTGACTTTTCAGGGAGTTCCTTGCTCTTATACAGCGGCCCAATTATCATTATTGCTTTTCTTGCTGTTCCATATCTTCTCATCTCTCGGGAACAGCAACTACAATTACAAGAGTATGTGGTTTTTATATATGCTCTACTTTTACATGTTCTTATTCTGTTTGTGTTACTTATTATAATTATAGACCACATGTTTACTATGATTAGCTGCAAACTGAATCTATTGCCCATAATGTATTTGCTTAAATTAGAGTAACATAAAATAAAGGTGAACCTTCATGTATTACAGGAAGAAGCCTCCAAAATTCCGATTGTGGACTTTTCCGGTTCTGGTGGATGGACCACTTGGGGTTGTTTCCGCTGCAGAGTTGATTGGGATAATCCTCTTTATCATCTATGTTATCTGGGCTGTTTATGCCTATACTGTAGTGAACTTTGAAATTTTACCTAGCTATGGTGACTTGACCCTCAAAGAAAAGAGGTACGATATTTTGTTCGGTTTGGTTCTGTTTTTTGTATATATAGGTTTTAAACAGAAACCATATGCTTTAATTCTACTCTTACCGATATTCCCTCCCTGTTTCCAAAATTTTGAAACTTTAGGAAAGCATGAGCCTATACTACATAAAATAGAATCAGCAGCTGTGTTTCCTCACTAATCTGATTTTTTTCTCCACTTTTCAGGGTTTTTATGTTACAAATGTCAGCATATTGCTTTGGTTTGATTGCCTTAAGTTGCTTGGCTTTTCTGTTTCTCCCAATTGCAAGGGGATCGATTCTCCTCCGCCTTTTTGATATACCTTTTGAGCATGCCACCAGATATCATATTTGGTTGGGAAATCTCACAATGTTCCTCCTTACTCTTCATGGACTTTGCTATATGATCGTTTGGGCAATACGGGGCATCATACCATCTGAAGTGAGTGCTCATACTGAATTTGTGTACATATAATCCCCTTATTTGTGAAACATAATTGAGATAACTTTATGATGATTTTATCAAAAGCTAAAGCACTCTATATGAAGAAAAAAAAACGTTAGTAGTAGGAGGAAACTTATTGATTGGAGATATTGTGCGGCCATAAACTGCAGGTATGTTTAATAATAAATTATCAATTTTGGACTTTATTCCTTGTGTGTCTATGCTTAGCAAATATATGTATAGTTGATCAGACTGTTTTGGCTTGTTTGTGCATCATACTCCACAGGTTCAAGGTTTTTTTTTTAAATTAAAAAAAAAAAAAAATGAATTCTAGATGTGGTTGACTGCGTTATCTTGACTTATTTATAAATCATGCTCTAGAAAGCAAGACTAAACTATCTCTTTTGGACCCTCTTTAGGAAGAGAATGAAAAAAGGTGACTTTAATCATTGCACAACACAAAGAAAAGAAAACTTGACATTGCAGTTTCTTCAACAAAACCTCTTGTTCCTTGTTCTCCTTTTTGACTTGTCTTCTTATTCTTCCTTTGTTAAATATGTAAACTACCTCTACATTGCAAGGGAGGAAAATACATAGGGATAAAGAAAGATGGTATAAGCTGCAAAAATATTTGTTCCTAACTTTTCTTTTTACATGCAGATAATAGAGTGGAAAAGTGACGGTGGTGCGAATTTTGCTGGGGTGATTTGCTATGTATTTGGTCTTTTGATATGGGTGACTACACTTCCTCCTGTGAGGAAGCGATATTTTGAGCTTTTCTACTACACACATCAACTCTACATACTGTTTGTCATCTTCATGGCCTTGCATATTGGTGATACATACTTTAGCAAAGCTGCTGGAGGAATATTCCTGTTCATGCTTGATCGCTTTCTAAGGTTCTGGCAGTCACGAAAGAATGTCAACGTAATTTCAACAACATGCTTTCCATGTGGAACAGTGAAATTGGAGCTTTCAAAACCTGGAAGTAAGATTAGTTCAGAAATCTATTGTTTTCTTGTGTTTCTTCTTTACCCAAAAACTATAGAACTTTCTATTTGGCAATGTAGACCTGCAATACAATGCCCTCAGTTTCATCTTCCTCCGAATGCGTGAAATATCTTGGCTGCAATGGCATCCTTTCAGTGTTTCATCAAGTCCTTCAGATGGTAAATATCATCTTTCGGTCCTCATAAAGACTGTTGGGGACTGGACAGAAAAGCTAAGAGGAAAAGTCTCAGAGGAATCTCAAATAGAGCTACCTTTCCAACATCATTCCGAGATTTTGGCTTCTGTAGAGGGCCCTTATGGGCATGAATCACCATACCATTTAATGTACGTACTCTGTTATTATTATACATACATGTGTGCAGGAATTATGGTAGGTTTAAATGTTCAATAACCATAGGCTGGGTGCCTCTTGAACTACTCCCCAGATCATGCCCCTGGCAAGCCTCAAATCCTGGCCTCCCCTCTAGGAGATGCAGGAGGTGCCGAAAGAAAACCATAAAACCACAAAATGATGATCGGTCTGGATGTGACCACATATTTTTATGACCAAGTTTGGAATGAAAAATTAAACTTTCAACTTACCTAAGTGAAGTTATTTGATTTGATTTCCAACTTGCAGCATATCTAGAATTTGGGAAAGTTTACTAATATTACAGAAAAATAAGTTTTAAATGTGGAGTTTGCTAAATAGTGCAATGTTTCTTATTCCTTGATGTACAATGTCTTTTTCATACACTAATTTCTCATTTTTGTTATCTTAGGTATGAAAAGCTTATATTGGTTGCAGGAGGTAGTGGGATCTCCCCATTCTTAGCTATATTGAGTGATATTCTCCATCGTACTAAGAAGAAAAAACGGTGTCTACCAAGGCATGTTTTACTTGTTTGGGCTGTAAAAAGGTCAAATGAGCTTTCTCTTTTTTCCATAACTGGCATGGAGTCGATCTGTCCTTCTTTCTCCGATCAATTGAATATTGAAATTCAAACTTATGTCACTCGAGAATCAGAGTCTTCATTGGTAGGTTCAATTGTCTTTCCTTTCCTAGATGATCTGTTCTCTATTTTTTTTTTTACATAAAAGGTTAGCTCTTCAGTTTGCTGCATCTGACTCTTGCTGATCACAGGAGCAAGGTGTAGTTCACAAGGCTGTAAGCTCTTCTGCTTTGTCTATCTCCAAGGGAGGGGGGATATCAGTTTTGGTTGGTACTGGAAATAAGTTATGGGCTGGAAGCTATGTTATCATATCTACAGTAGGATTTGTTATCACTTTGGGTTTGTTGGATACCTTTTACATAAACCCTTTTGGTATATCATATTGGTGGTACAAAGGGCTATTGTTTGTAGCATGCATGGTTGTAAGCGTTTTCATATTTGGGGGCCTTGTGGTTGTTTTTTGGCATCTTTGGGAAAAAAGGACCTTAGCCAGGGAGGAAGGTGAGGAAGATGGGGAAAAGATAGACACGATGCAGCATATTGAAGGGGTGACAGACAAAGACCTGGGAACTCTTGCTCGTTCATGTTCTGTACGATATGGTTGCAGACCAGACTTCAAAGGTATGTCTCCCTTTATTTATTTTTCTTTATGAAGAATTGCAATTACTTTAGTATTAAGCAGATTTGATGTGATATGATGTATATTTTTCTAATGCTTCTGAAAGAGTCTATTTACAAATGTGAAGTGAAACTACTGACTACAAATCAATTTGGTTACATGTTTCTGTAGAAAGAATTTCAGGTTTTATTGGATAAACTGCTAATGAACTTGGAAAGTAAAACTTTCCATATTTTTCTATTTGTAGGAGCAGTCCCTCTCAAATTTTGAACCCAAAAGTAATGCATATATAATTGAATAGAATGTTTATTAGAACAATAATCACAAAAGAAATTAGATTGATTTTTGGATGAATGAACAAGCTAAGTTTCATGATGCTTTTCTTTCATGGGTTATATCAGAATGCCACCCCATAGAACTGCACTGGCAATGTCTGTCTCATGAAAACTCAGGGGGTAAAGGGGAGATGAAAATTAGATAGGAAGAAAAATGGATGAAGAATAGGATGACTTAGTTCATTGAATTAAGGTTTTATATTTAAATTCTCATTTGATGCTCTAGTTGGAGATAGTAGATATCATTGCTAAACAAGCTATGCCCTTAACACTTCCTCTTAGCCTGGAGCATACATGTTTTCATGCTTATATTATGAATCTCACGGAACTGATTTTTCCTCAGTGCTTTGCTAATTAAAATTGCAAACTGCCACAATATGAGTGACAGATGTTTTTTATTACTATTGATTTATATATATATATATATATATATATATTTTTGCTATTGTTGAATTGAATACCACTTCAATGAGTCAGTATGCCAGGTCTCAACACAGACTGGATTGCTACAACGTGAGTAGTCCATTTGTTGCAAAATGTTCTAAATTAGGCCAATAATTTCTTGGACAGGAGTCTTACATTTTGATGTGTTGTATGAGTGGCTCTAAAATCAGCCTAGAACTGCTACTGCATAATGTTGTTTTCATTTTTCTTGCTCCCTCTCATTAGTTAATCATTTTGGCCCTTGTGAAATACTGTTTCCCAAGAGATGAGCTGCCTGTTAATCTTAAACAAATTCATCTGGTACTTAATCAATCAAAATAAACTAGTAACTTGACACTTTCACATGTGGTATGAACCACGGCTTTATAACTATCCTCAATAGTATTATAATTTGCTGCTACACACTAATCTTCTACCTCCCATTGCAAAAGTATCACCCCAGGAAGGCGTAGTAGCTCTTCTACCTCCCATTGCAAAAGTATCACCCCAGGAAGGCGTAGTAGCACTAGTGGACTCTGACCAGAAAAATAGGAACCCATAAATGGGCCTCTTATTGGATAGGTCATCATGGGATATCCTAGTAATCCTTGATTGATCAACCGGATTAAAATCTAGTTCAAGTATTGCTCCTTTTGATATAAAATCTGGTTTTACATCAATACATCATAATCAAGTATAAATTTTATTTTCTGATGCTGGACCCTATAGGGATTTATCAATTTTAAGGTAACTGCTTGCTACTTTGCTTGACTCCATTTTTTGTTTTTCTTGGTTGCAGAAATTTTTGGATCAATATCAGATCGTTGGGATCATTCTGATGTTGGTGTCATTGTGTGTGGTCCTCCAACTCTTCAATCAAGTGTTGCTAGAGAGTGTAGGTCACAAAATTTGAAAAGAAGAAGCAATCACCCGATATTCCATTTCAACAGCCACAGTTTTGCTTTATAGGGTTATTATTATGCCCTTTGTTGACTATTAGGCTTAAAGAATTTCAAGTTTTATAACCCAAATGGTTTGTATCTGCTGACGATTCTCTTTCACACTTACCATATGAGGAGCAATTTCTCATGTTTAGGTTACCATGCTTGAATTTAAATGATTCTACAAATGTCCTTAATAGTTTGTTAATAACTAATAATCAATGTAAAAACAAGCAAACAAACAAACTAAAAAATCAATGCACGCAGATGCTTTATCTCCTACATATTAATGTGGATTTGGAGAGGGAGGGGAGGGTAGTGGTTCCACATATTTTAAAAAGATTTAAATTGTCAAGTTTACCATTATAATGTCAATTTATACTTATTTCTTTACAATTAGTTAATGAGGACCATAATGATCAATTTATATAATCATGTCACCCCCCTCTCCTTTCTCTACAATATCCAAACAAAGGGGAGAGATATCTATTCCCCTCCTCTCTTCCTCCCCTACCCTCTACTCTACTCCACCCCCACCCCCCCTCCAAACTTCCAAACTCACCATAATTGTCAACTAGTAGCAAATTTGTGCGATGCACGATAAAATTCTGCATAAAATGTTAGCATGACCAAGTTCAAGGCTTTCCTTAATTACAGCTTATCACCTTAATTTAATGAGTACCACAGCATTTTGTTGAGGTCATTTTCGTGGCCAGTACATGTGTTGTGCTTGGATTCGTCAACAATTAGACCTGGGTTTGTTGGGGGAGTCCAATCCAAAACTCTTCCTAATTAGTCATCCATTGGCTGTTACAGTCTCCCCTAGCTAGGTAATGAACTAGCATAATGAATATCTAAAATGGTGTGGAAGAGTTCCTTCCTTTATATAGATAAATAAGGAAAAAATATTTATAAGTTCAATATAACAAGAATAATATTCACAATGTAAAAGAAATTTGAAATAATGATTCACAAGATAAGTGTAGTATGTTAGATTTTAAGTGGACCCAAAAGCCCAACCCAACAGACATTCGAGCCTAACTCTTATAAGTTAGGCCCAATCACCCTAATCTCTCTCTCTCTCTCTCTCTCTCTCTCTCTCTCTCTCTCTCTCTCTCTCTCTCTCTCTCTCTCTCTCTCTCCCTTATAGCCTATATAAATGCCTCCCTTCTCTCTTGTAAACAATGGACAAAATAGTATAGAAAAGACCCTAGGAAATCCCACTTCCCTCCGTGGACTTAGGCATTAGGGCCGAATCACGTAAATCTCAGTGTTCATTTTTCCCCTCTTCTTCCCCATCCATGCTAGAATCCAATTTGCGATTCCAACCAAACAAATAGATTGTATTTGACCCACTACAATTGGCGTCGTCTGTGAATATTGCTACTAGGAGTTTTGGCATGAGTAGGGATTGTCATTGGGTAGATTGTCCTCTTATCTACCAATCCCTGGGAAAATCATTGCCATCAGAGCCTCCACGTGTTGTCACATGCCAGAGGAAGCCTCGGCCTCGTTGTATGTATGCCACCACTTGCAAGTGAATACCATGATCCTCAGAACCCGAGCTTTGGATTGAAAAACTAGCACCACCATCGACCTCCTCATTGCCCGATCTATCAAAATATGATGAGAACGTTGTTTGAAGCTTCACACGCGGCCACATGCCAAATTGATAGCATGCATAATGTTCCATGCACACCACTGTCCATCAATCTTGGTTCTCCCACTACCGAGCGCTGATTCAAGCAACTAGCTCCACTACGGGGTCGATCGCATCCCGATCTACCACATGCCAGCACACACCCGACACATGCCAGCTTGCTCCTAACACACGCCTCTTTCACGTCATTATTGATGTCATCCTCACTGACATTATCCTAGCCTGTGGGCTTCCTACCTTAGGTCCA